>CM026555.1:9041228-9144811 GCA_015143295.1 Tetracentron sinense | reverse complement strand
CCTCGACAGTGTTTCCGTTGTACAGTTGAAACAACGTCCCGTTGTAACGCAAAAATAAAAATATCCTAACCTTATTTTAAGACTATATCAGACGTAACCCGAGTCGGTCAACACGAGAAACAGACCGAATGGAGGAAGTGACAGGAGGCCATCGTTTTATTCTGAAAGAGGCTGAAGCATGTCTTGGCCATTTAATGTTGTCACTTCTGCAAAGTGATGTCTACCCAACCGACTGAACTCGATAGTAGGCTCTCACGGTGATGCAACAGGTGGAGACTTACTGACATTGTTGGCTATGATGCAGAGCTCATGGTATAGAATCCATGTCTCATGGCCCATACCTAAGGTGAACCTATTAATAACCCTGAGAAATTTCAGTGCTTGTAAGAAAGACTATATATTTTCAGGCTTAAGAATCAATCGAGACCAAGAAATATTTGCTACTCTACTCTAAACTTTTTGTGCATTTACTGTTCATCCTTCTCCACCTACTTTTACTTTTCATCAGTAGCAGGTCCAGGGGTATCACAGTCCCTTTACTCCCACCGCCCAGTAAACCAAGTGTAGTGGCTGCGACTGCCCCGTGTCCTTCCCTGGTAATTGCCCTTTCAAAAGTATTTAGATTATCTTTATCCTTAATCATGCAGATATTTGACTTAAATGAAACATTCAATCCCTTATCACAAAGTTGACTAATACTTATGAGATTATGCTTAAGACCATCAACGAGTAGTACATTCTCTATAAAGACAAATTTATTCTTACCAATGTTACCTAGCCGAGGATCTCCTTTGGCATTGTCTCCAATGTCACATACCGCCATCCTTTGAGTGATTGATGCAATAGTTCCTTTCCCGGCCTATGCCTTACGCATCCACTGTCCAAGAAACCAGTTGTCTTGGAAGTTCTTGATTTGAGGCATACCTACACATCCAATTCAAGTAACTCCAAGATACTTTCCCCCTGATACCCAAACAGTTTTGGATGGTACCCAAAGTGATCTGGGTTGTGGTTTGGGAGGATTAGTTCCCTTGGGAACCCATATCATTCTTGGTCATTTATGGTTAGTTTTTGAAATAGAAGATGTTCCTTTTGGAACCCAAACTTTTCTAATTATTTTACCATTATAAAATGAGGTAGATGGTAGAGTTTTGGTGACTACTTAGTTTTGTAAAGAAGTTTTGATAATCTTTTTGTTTTGAAAAAGTATATATACCAAGTCCAGCCTTGTTAAAAACACATCTTTGCTGTCCTAAAAGTCTTTCTAGGTTCTTTTGACCATTTGTGAATGTGAGGACAGTATTAGTCAAGTCCTTGACTTTATCTTTTAGCTTATCACATTCACATGGTGAGTTATGAGGAACATTTTCAATATCATTTAATTTCTTACTCAATTCCTCATTCTCAATGGCTAACATACTCTTCTCTTTTTGTAGAGTTTCACATGATTGTGAGACAGTGTGGATTTCCTTTTTAAATGATTTGTTTAATTTAGCTATTCTACCAAATTCAGTATAAAGTTCATCAAATGCTTCTCTTATTTCATCATATGAGAGAGAATCATTTGGGAAAGGAGTTACCTCATCCTCATTTGCCATGAGGCATAGATTTGCTACTTCTTCATCACTTGAATCTTCCGACTTGCTTCCCTCTGAGTCATCCCAAGTTGCCATCATAGCCTTCTTCTTGTGCTTTTGGCTTTTCTTGAGTTGAGGGCTGTCAGTCCTTATGTGGCCTGGCTTCTTACATTCATAACAGGTGAGAGGTTCCTTCTTGCTAGATTCAGCTTTGTTCACTTCTTTTGAGAACTCCTTCTTGTATGGTCTCTTTCTGAAGTTCTTCTTATGCTTGAGGAACCTTTTGAACCTTCTTGCCATCAAGGCTATATCTTCATCATCACTGCTGGTTTCCTCATCACTGATTTCAACTTGAGTAGACTTGAGAGCCAACCCTTTCTTGGTTCTAAGTTCATCAGGCATTTGATCATTCATTATGACTTCATGAGTCATAAGAGATCCTAGCAGCTCATCCATAGGCAGTTTGGTGAGGTCCTTAGCTTCTTGGATTGTTGTTACTTTTGGAGTCCAATCCTTGGGCAATGATCTTAAAATCTTTCTCACATTTTCTGCATTAGAATACACTTTACCCAGAGATTTAAAACCATTTAAAATGTTAGTAAATCTGGTGAACATATCACCGATAGATTCTTCTTTTTCCATTTTAAATAATTCATACTTGTGAACAAGCATGCTAATCTTTTCTTCTTTAACCTGATTAGTCCCTTCATAGGTGACTTTCAGTTTATCCCATATTTCTTTAGCAGAGTCACATCCAGACACTCTGTTAAATTCTTGGGGACTCAAAGCACAGTAGAGGTTGCTAATAGCTTTAGCATTGATTTGAATGAGCTTAATGTCAGCTTCATTCCATTCTTCCTCTACCTTAGGAATTCTGACATCATCCATAGTTTTTGTGGGAAGATGAGGGCCATTGACTATTACTCTCCAACACTCATAATTTAGAGCTTGAATGTAATACATCATCCTAGTTTTCTAATAGTTATAATTTTCTCCATTAAACAATGGTGGTCTAGTGGTGGACTGTCCTTCTCCTAGGCTTGTTGTAAATACATTGTTTGCCATAGTAAAATCGATTACTCAGATTGTTTAGATCTAGTTAGAGTATTAGGCTCTGATACCAATTGTTGGCCAGGTAATGACCCTAAAGGGGGGTGAATAGGGTCTAAGGCAGATTTTTAAAAATTAAAAGTATGAACTACAAGTTCAAAGAGTGGAATAGAGTATAATATGCAACAAGATAAAACAATGGAATATTAAAAGAGAGAGAAGAGATAAGAAGAGTGCAAACTCAAGATTTGTTCTCGAGGTTCAGCAAACCAGCCTACTCCTCGCCTCAGCTTCCAGCTAGAGGATTCACCATGATTCCTTAATCATACAGGCTCCTTTACAGGTGGAGTCCAAACCCTTACAATCTCTCTTTACAGGTCGAGATATCACCTTTCAAGCTCTCCTTTAGGCCAAGCTGAAACCTTTCAAGAGTACAACCCTCTCTTGATATTGCTGAAGCAACAACTTCAGTGCAAGAATCCTAGATTCTTGACTACTCTCAATAAATAGGTTTTGGATTGAAATTCGAACAGAATGCTCCTTAAATGAGCTGGATAAGAGTGAAATACAAACTCTAATAAAGTCTCTCAAAGAAAGTAGACTTGAATGAGCTCAAGAGAAACTTTTTGGGGATTTTCTAAGTGTGAGAGTGAGTGAAAATCAATAGCAATGAATGAGGGATCAATAGGAGTTATTGCAGTGATCAAGAGTTATTATATGTTCATAAATGAACTCCTTTTATAGCATTTGATCCAATAGTGTCATTGGGGAAGCATTAAATGCTTTTAGGTCCGTTATAAACTAGCCGTTACAGAAAATTTTCTGTTTCAGACATGATTTCGTCGACGAAGTGGAGTTCCCACTTGAGTTCGTCGCCGAATTCAAAAGACAGAATTGGATTGCAAAAAATCCTGAAATGACTTCATCACCGAATCTTAACCCAACCAAAGATTTCATCGACGAATTCATGAGACAAAATAGAGTTTTTAAAATTCTGTCATGACTTCATCGCCGAATTCAATCTACCCAGATAATTCGTCGACGAATTCAGAGTAAAAACTCTAAATTCAGTCTAGGATCAGACCGAAGGGATTTGATTGATTTCCTAGGTCAATTAGCTATCTTTTTATCATATTTTTATGATTCATTATGGCCTTAAATTGATTTCAAAGGATGTCCTAGGCTCCTATGGTCAATCTATGGTTCTTGAGCTTATTCACTTCACCTTTCTTTTGAGGACTTTTTACATAAGTCCTATACATTCTCAGAATAATACATTTAGAAAAATGAGAGATAATCTTGGCTTGACTTGGGTCTTGTGATTTTGCATTTTGTCTTCAATGGTCTTGACTTGGACTAAGGTCTCTTCTTGAATCTTCATCTTGTATTGAGTTGAATTTTCTCTTAGATAATTTCCATCCTTTTTCGTGATTGGAGTACTATCAACTTATGTAATCTGAAATGTTCACGCACTTAAATGGTTTCATTATTACCAAATATTTTCATTTCATTGTTATGTTATTATCAAAATTATTAGGGGTACTCATGGTTGTAACCCTGAGGCTAACAATACCTAACCAGAATCTATGAAGTTTCTCCTTACTAACATCCACCTCCACACAGATCCTAGCCAAGCTAGGTCTGCTAAGATTTCGAGTTGGACCATCAACAAGTAAAACTCTCCCTATCAAACTTCCTACTGAAGAGAGGTCATTAGGATTAAAGAAGTTCAATGGCAACCCTGGAAGGTTGATCCAAACCAGAACTAGGGAGGTCTCTTGACCAGATCTAAAATGAGGCGACCATTTAAAAAATCTAATCATCTTACCTGTAACAAAATAGTAGTCCTTCATCCACATGGCTAGGTAGTCATATTCATTCTGAAATCTGATCAAAATATGTCGAGTATCCATGACACCCACCGAGAAGTTCTGCTGGATATGAAAAGATTCTTTTATGAAGGCTTGAAGATCATCTCACTTTGGTCTTCCATAGGAGCATTTTGCAATAAGGGCATAACTGAGAGGAGATGCTAATCTTTCAAGTTCTTGAGATGAAAAATAAAGGGCTGGTCCTCCTTGAAAGCTAGATCCCTCCTTAATATTCAAGGAATGCAGAATCAAATCTCCATTAGGTTTTCTTTTATTCGGATTAGCATGGCTGTGTTCAAGAACAAAGGCAAAGGAGTGATTAGGATCAAGAGGCCAAGTGGGAAAGCCTCCACCTACGGTGGAGGCAACCGCAAGGGCTGCCATGAACCCTAATTTCATGAAGAAACTCTGCTAACTTGCACCTAAAATTAGAAAATGGTAACATGCACCTCCAGAGAAAAAATCAAAACTTCCATTCGGTGTTATTATTTTGTTTAAATTAATTGTTAATTTAAATTAAAGGATTATTTTAGTAATTATTTAATTAACATAATTAAAGGGGGAAATAGGTTTGACCCATATCCATAAACCCATTAAGAATGGACCTTTAATGTGGGCCCAAACCCATTGGTTTAAACCCTAGGCTGGGGCGCCCACTTTAGTAATCCTAATTGGATTAGGACTTGGTTACTTGAATAATTATTGAATAATAATTCTTTCAATTATGGAATTAAATTTCAATAGTTGGAATACAAGAAGGATTAAGATGAAGTTGTAATTGGATTACAACTAGGAGTTTTAACTCCCCATAGCTCACGCCCCCTTTGGTTGTGGTCTCCTAGTTTGACTAGGATTCCTCTCTTATGTTGGTTGTTGACTAATCCCTTTATTTAAGGAATCCCTTTTGGAAAAGGACTCTTTAATTAGAAGGATTACTATAACTAAAGTAGTTATAGATAAACTAGGAGTTTTAATTAATTAATATTAAGAGTTATTATTAATTAATAATTCCTAAGGGATAAGGTGTAATTGGATTAGGATTAGGATATTATCTAAATCCTATAAATACCCCCAACACCACTTGACCATAAAGTAATATTCTCCAGAATTTTATCTCACTCTCTCCTCTCTCTCCAAACTGTGAGCCCCTAGGGAGTATCCCTAGAGATTTTTGTGAGCTACAAGGTGTTCTTCAAGTTGGGTTTTGCAACTTAAGGGTTTTGAACCCTAGGGTTTTGGGTGATAGAAAGTCTACACCATTACTCCATCATCTTATTCTTTCTTCTTCAATTCCAAAGGGAGATTCTAAAGCTTCGTGGGGATAGCGAAGAGCAAGGATCGAGCTTCGAGTATTTCTTCAAGAAATCTCTACAAAGAGTTCTGATGGTTCGAGTGGATTTAAGCTTCACCGGTGAACATCTTTCACCGAGTTGATATGACTAAAACTTTTAGATAAATTTTATGCATTCTATGGTGTAAAGTTTTAAGTAATCCAGTTTTCGCATAATTTTTTATCTGGATCCCCCTTCATCGAGTTAATTAACCAGACCACGGATTGGGTCAAGATCATCAGGGAGCGATTGAAACTGACCAAGATAGTCCGAAGAGCTATGTAGACACTCACCGTAGAGACTTAAAATTCTAGGTTGGGGATCAAGTCTTCGTGAGGATTTCTCTTGGCAAGGGGCTTATGAGGTTGGGCAAGAGGGGCAAGCTCTGCCCGAGGTATATCGTTTGAGATCTTCACTAGAGTTGGTGAGGTCGCTTATCAGGTACCTCTACCACTCAAATGACGGTGGTTTGAACTCGTAATTTATGTGAAATGGTTAATAACAACCTAAATGTGAAATATGAAAGCGGTTATTTCCCTAAGGGAGATGAAAACAAGATTTAAAACCACCCCAAAGGGGTCTGCAGGTTAAAAAAAAAAAACTAGGATTGACGATCGATCGCAGTATGGTGGCGATCAATCGTCATTTGAAGAAAATTAAGACAAACCTTCAGGTTCACTTATAATCGATTGTCGCATGTGTGTGATCGATAGTCATGAACCCAGAAACTTGGGCAACTCACTGGAATTTGGACGCTCGATAATCCCAAACCAGACGATCGATCGCTCGAAACCCAGAAATCTAGACAACTTATTGGATTTGGAGGACCGATCGCCCCAAGCCTGACGATCGATCGTCATCGTGTGACTCTATTTTTTAAAAAAAAACATGTGGAAATAAGGGTTTTAACCCCCCTTTGCCTATAAATAGGAGATCCATTTGGGGGTTTTTGGTTAACCAAAAACCTAGAGGAGATTTTGTAAAGGAGAAGGGAGAAATTTGGGGATTTCTAAAGAAGGTTTGGATTGAAGGTTAAGAGGAGCTCAACTCAAGCTTGGATCTCCACATCAAGCAAGGATCCTCATCCTCAAGGTTGGGTCCTCCTCCATCAAGCTTGGGGGTTTTTCTCAAGGATTTTTCTTCAAGATTAGGAGTAAATCCTCAAGGTTAGTACACCCTCCTAGTTGGCTTTAGTAATAACCTAGGTTTTTCCTCAAGTATGATAGTGGATTGATTTTGTATGCTCCTTCTTCTTGAAATGCATCACTCCCTAAAATGTGAAAATTAAAGTAAATGGTAAGGGATGTGTGGAATGGATGCATAGTTGAGGCGATTGGATGCCATGTAGGATGTGAATGTTGTGTTGTGATGGAAAAGGGGGAAGGGCAATGTACTCATAATGAAAGCACACAAGGTGTTTGATGAAATGTTTGGAAGAGGAAACCATGAATTTAAAAGACTATAAAAATTTTGACTGTCTTGTGATTGATGAAATGCATGTGTGGAAATTAAACTCAAGGCTATGAAATTTATGATTTAGGGGTTTTTCCCCAAGTTGGTAATGTCGAGAAAATGCTCTATATGTTCCTTTAAATTCTCACATGCTTATAGAATTGTTGAAATGTTATGTGATGTTCTAGTTTCATGTCACCACGATGTCACCTCTTGTTATGCACGAGCACGCACCATGTATGAACCAAGGTTTTCTCATAAGGACTAAGAATTGAAATAAATAAGTGGAACTCATAAAGAATTAAAAGTATGATCTCATACGCATAATTATGGTGGAATGTCAAGGCGGTTGGTAGCCTAGGTTAAGGGAACTAACCTCTTGCTCACAAGTAATTGGATTGTCAAAGAGGTTGGTAACCCAGGTTAAGGGTACTAACCTCTTGCTCACAAGAAACTGGATTGTCAAGGAGGTTGGTAGCCCAAGTTAAAGGTACTAACCTCTTGCTCACAAGAAATTCTCACAAGTTTGAATGGATGGTCAAGGAGATTGGTAGCCCTGGTTGTAAGGGTACTGATCTCTTGCTCACATGAATCTCAAAAGGAAGTCTCACAAGAACTCATAAGAACTCCCAAGAATTCATAAGAACTCACAAGGCTTATAAGAACTCACAAGGCTCATAAGAACTCACAAGAACTCTCAAGGCTCATAAGAACTCACAAGGCTTATAAGAACTCATAAGGACTCATAAGAGTTATAGATGGTGTTGTTTTCCACGAGAGTTAAGATTGACGAATGATAGTGCATGTTGGTCTTTAGGAATGATTTATAAACCGTATTCTGTTAAGCACTCTCATGTGATTATATTATGTTATTACCATTGTTAGCTAGTAGCTTGTACTCGTTGAGTATTCCATACTCAGCCGTACATATTGATGTCGGTTGGTACACAGTTTGACATATGTACTCTGGGTCCTTGGATCGAGGAGGATTACGATGAGGAGCCTCACGTGGAACCAATGGTAGAGCCTCAGATGGAGGCAAGAGACCTAGATAGCTGGCCCTTTTTGGTCGAATATTGAGAGAGAGAGTGTTATGATTTTTTTATTTTGATAGATAAGCATGTCCACCTTTACTTGATATGTTTTGTAAATGAACTTGGAATATGGACCATTGATAGAAATGAAAAGAAAATTTTGGTTGCATTTCCACACTGTTTTAACTTCCGCACTCTGTGCTATGTCTTCATTATACTATGTTATTATCTGGTTCATTTCAGGATGATTTGCCAGGTTATGTATAGTCACACCTAAAGTCTCACTTAACTCCTAGGAGGGATTTTGGGGCGCGATAGAAGTGGTATCAAAGCCAAGGCATTAGAGTCCTTGGGGTCACTTAAAACTGATGCCATGATTGAACAAGGCCTTAGGTCAAAGAGTAGAGCTATATTCCAAGCATAGACTAAGGATTTAGTCTAAGTCAAAACTGGTTGAAACCCAACCGAACTTAGTGTTATACGCTAGAAACACGAATCGTAGGCCTATCACGTGTTATATATGCCTTGGTGTGTTATTGTATACATAGTGAATATTGGAATGATTATGGAAGGTATATCCAAGTTAGACTTATGTTGTGCGGTCGTTCTCAAGATTTAATCATGAGATTCGGTGCACGGGGTCGTGGATACTTGATGAGAAATCCGACCTTGCTCAAGTTTTTGCATCTATAGCCAAGACTTTGGCTATGCTAGCTGCTAGGCATGTTGCTGTTACTCCCGCTACGCCTCCTCCGGTACATCATACTTCAGGATTGGAGGCATTTAGGATATTGCGTCCTCTACTTTCTTTGGTACTACGGAACCCATGGTCATAGAAGCATGGGTGATGCAACTGGAAAAGATTTTTAGAGCGCTCCACTATACAGATGAGTAGAGAGTTGACTGGGCCACCTTCATGATAGAAGGTGCGGCCAAACATTGATGGAGAGCTGCTCAAAGATAGAGGGAGTCCACTAGGTCAGGGGAACCGTGGACATGGCCAGAGTTTATAGATGTCTTCTACAAGCAGTATTTTTCAGCTGCTGTCAGATAATAGAATAAGATTGAGTTCATGACTCTTGAGTGGGGAGAGTTGAGTGTGGCCGACTATGAGGCTACTTTTGTAGAATTATCGAGATTCGCACCTCGCCTAATTACATCCGAACTCATGCAAGTTAGGAAGTTTGAGTGAGGATTAAAGCCCTCCATTAGATACAGGGTCTCAATGTTCTAGGTGGGAACCTGGGGAGAAGTTGTGAGCAAGGCGAAGCTTGCTAAGAAGAATTCAGAAGAATTCTTCAAGAGGAGAGAGATGACTCGACGCCAGCCTAGTAGTTCGGGGCCATCGGAGAAGAGGGCTAGGATAGCCCCATATCAGGCAGTCATGTCGATGCAGTCACAGAGGCCTCCCTTAGTAACACAAGAATCTCACCCGACTACTACACAGATACCTCGCCCCGCTTTTTCACAGGCGATATGTGCCACCTACATCCTCATCATCATTTGAGGAATGCCCTTATTGTGGCCAGAGACACAAGACTGGAGAGTGTCACAAAATTTTGGGTAGGTGTCTTCATTATGGGGATGTGAACCACATGATCACGGATTGCCCTTGTAGGTAGTTGCAGTCCGCCCAGCCCCAGGGGAGCAGGCCCTTAGTTCGATAGACTTCTCAGCAGGGATCTTCACAGGCTTCTGCATCTAGACCCACATGGTCCACACTACTATTTCGTAAGGAAAATCAAGGCCGGGTCTTTGTCTTATTAGATAGAGATGCACGTGCATCTGATGATGTTGTGCAAGGTATGCTAGAATAATAAGATCTTCAAATTGTGAATGCTTATTATTATGTGATATGTTTGTTCAGTTATACAATGGATTAACTATGTATGATGTGTATTCTTGCTTGAGATCTATTGATGTTAGTTATGTAATTACACAAGCGCTTTATTAGTGAACGAATGTCTAGCACGAGTGTTGATCGACACAGGTGCTTTATTAGTGAACGAATGTCTAGCATGAGTTAACCATTTCGACTCCACTTGGCAAGTCGGTTGATATGGACCAGATATACAAGGATTATGTAGTTCAATTGGGGCAGAATGAGTTATTGGCTGACCTCATCATCCTGGATTTCCAAGACTTGGATTTCGATGTCATTCTTGGGATGGATTGGCTATCGAATCACCACAGACATGTGGCATGTTTCGAGAAGATGGTGAATTTCAAGCCGGAAGGAGTTAAGCCATTTCATTTTCGGGGGTTGCAGAGGAGAGACATTGCTCATTTCACAGCTCTAAGCTTAGAGAATTCAGAGGCACAAAAATCCTCAACCATTCCAGTTATGAGCGAGTACTTAGATATGTTTCTCGAGGAATTACCTAGATTGCCTCTGGATCGGGAGATCGAGTTCGCAATAGATCTTTCTCCTGGCACAGCTCTGATTTTAAGAGCATCGTATAAGATGGCCCTAATAGAGCTTAAAGAATTAAAGGAGTAGATTGAAGAGTTGTAAAAAATTGGCTTCATCTGACCAAGTGTGTCACCGTGGGGAGCTCCAATACTCTTTGTGAAGAAGAAGGATGGGTCGATGAGGATGTGCATCGATTACAGATAGTTGAACAAGGTCACAATCAAAAATCGTTATCCTTTACCACAGATAGACGACTTGTTTGACCAACTGAAGGGAGCAAGATTTTTCTCAAACATTGATCTTAGATCGGGGTACCATCAGTTGAAGATCTGGCAGAAGATGTTCCCAAGGCTACTTTCGGGACTCGATACAGGCACTATGAGTTTCTTGTCTTGCCTTTTGGTTTGATGAATGCACCGGCGGCGTTCATGGACTTGATGAACCGGGTGTTCAAACTTTGTCTCAATCAATGTCTCGTGGTGTTTGTTGACGACATCTTAGTGTATTCTTCAACACGGGAAGATCATGATCAAGACCTTCGCCTTATTCTTGAGACTCTACAGAAGCATAAACTATACGCCAAATTAAGCAAGTACGAATTTTGGTTGGAGAAAGTCGCATTCCTTGGCCACGTAGTGTCCACGGAGGGTATCTCGGTCGATCCGGCAAAAATAGAGGCAATGATGAGCTGGGAGAGACCCAAGAGTGTTACAGAGATACATAGCTTCCTTGGGTTGGCAGGCTACGACTTTAGATTTGTAGAGGGATTCTCCAATTTAGCCACACCACTCATATATCTTACTCGGAAGAATGCTAAATTTGTATGGAGTGACAGATGCGAGATCAGCTTCCAGGAGTTGAAGAAGCAGCTCACTACAGCTCCCATCCTCACAGTGCCATCCGGGAGTGGCTGTTTTTTCATTTATAGTGATGTCTCGCATGTCGGGTTAGGGTGTGTTCTGATGCAAAATAAGAAGGTTATTGCTTATGCATCCCGACAATTAAAGAATCATAAGAAGAACTACCCTACACACGACTTAGAGCTTGCCACAGTGGTATTTGCATTAAAGATATGGCGACGCTATCTCTATGGGGAACAGTTTAACGTGTTCACAGATCATAAAATTCTGAAGTATCTATTTTCCTAAAAGGAGTTGAACTTGAGGCAGCGGCGATGGATGGAGTTTTTGAAAAACTATGAATGCTCCATTCAATACCATCCAGGCAAGGAAAATGTGGTGGTCGATGCACTTAGTAGGAAGCCTCCTGGACTCTTGGCTCACATGATGGTGCAAGAGTAGAAGTTATTGGAGGATGCATCTAACCTCGACATCAGTTTCAGTCTCCTACTTTTGGGCCGATGATGGCTAATGTAACCGTTAGGCCTTACATATTGGCCAGGATCTGAGAGTTACAAGGATCGGATACCGAGCTACATGCTTATCGAGACAAGATGATTAGTAGTGGTAGGAGGACTTCGCCTTGAAGGATGATGAGAGTATCACATTCAAGGGGAGAATATGTTCCAACCGATGAGGAACTGAGAAGAGAAATCTTGAACGAGGCACACTCATCTAATAATACTATTCACCCTGGGGGTACAAAGATGTATCGGAACCTCAAGGGGCATTTCTGGTGGCGGAACATGAAGAGGGAAGTAGCGGAGTACGTGTCCCGATGCTTGGTCTGCCAGCAGGTTAAAACCAAGCACATGAGGCCGGTAGGTCTTTTGCGGCCCCTCCCTATTCCCGAATGGAAATAGGAGGATATTTATATGGATTTTGAAAGTATGCCTCTTTTTAATTTTAGAAACACAGTTCTTGGGGGGCATACATCGAATCCCAAGATCTTGACTAAGATTCTAATTGATTTTATTCAATGAAGGTTAGAATAACATTCACCTTTGCGACTTTGAAATTGTTAAGTCAAATTCACATAAGAATAGTACTCGCAAAACCTCACAAGTGTCAAGTCTCCTGTCGATTCACACGAACCTTCTTTTTTCTCTAAAGCTTTCTCTAATGGAAGCTAATGGCCCTTCCAAATTCCATGCTCTTTTATCTTTTCTTCTTATCTTTGATCCAAGAACCTTTCTTGATCAAACAAGATCCAATCTTCATCTTCAAAGAACTTGTTCTTGATCATCAAGATTAAAAACCAAACAAAAAGGAAGAAGGGTAAGGGTGACCGTACACCCTCAAAGGGGGAGAGGGCTGGGCGTAAACTTGAGGAGAGGGAGAGAAGAAAAAATTCTGGAGAATTATATTTATTATTTAAAGGGCTGGGTATCCAATCCTTTATATAAGTTCCCTCTTGGTTGCTGGAATTGTAATCCAATTATAATTCATTAACCTTATCCTAATCCAATTAGGATTCCTCAATAGTTTCCTTTATTGATTATTCTCCTAATCCAATCAGGATTAATCTTAAAAGAAACTAACCTTATCCATTAGTAACTAATCTTATCCTTATCCAATAAGGAATATTGAATTAGTAACTAACTAATGGAATCCCTAACAATTAGGGAATCTTTAATTAGTAACTAACTAACTAACTAACCTTATCTAATAAGGATATTAGTTATAGAAACTAATTAAAATAATAACAATTATTATTCCTCCTTGAAGTGGGCGTCCCACCCTAGGTGGGTCCCACTCCACACGCTTAAAGGGTTTCCAAAACCCTCTTGGTCACTTCAATTATTCTTTTATAATAATTCCCAATGGGTCCTACCCATTTGGTTTTTCACATCCAATGTGCTTCCACCTTTAGAGCTTCACTATACCATATAGTGATTACTTAGAGAAATTAATTAATTTAATTAATAATTAAATTAAATGCTTTAAGAAGGTCCTTGTGTGTGGGATCTAAAGGGATCTCCTATTTCCGGTTGTGGGACCAAGTACTCAACCTTTTGGTTAAAGCATTGTTACTAGGAAACACCTTTCCTACACTCCATTAGGATTATAGAATTTTATCTATATCCCTGGACTTCCACCAATCACAATTAATCTCCATTAACACAATGTGATTAACCTCCAGAAAATAGAGAATTGCTTGTAAGTACCATCTCACAATATATTTACAAATAATCCTTTCACATTCCAATATCACTTGTAAGCTTCCAGGATTGGAACAATTCCACTGTCTTAGTCCCTAGCTTATGAATAGAACTCTTTCTCATGATTACTTTTCATTGAACTGAACCTCCAAAACACTTTTGAAGAAACATTAGAAAAGAACTGACATATATATTTATATATACTTTTCCATATTAAAAATATCAACTTCGATAAAAACCATTTTACCGAAAAGCACCAGTACTAGATTTAACAGTTCAGTTCAACAAGTATCACCTTGATATCATTATCTCCAATTAAGGAGTTGTGGATTCCTTATTGAGTGTTTACACACTTCTCCAAACATTGTGTACATGACCCAATGTACCCGGAGTTAGTCCTATGTATTGGACATTGCCGATTGGCACATCAAAGCCATATAGACAGATGTCAAAGAAGATGTTAACCTCTCACGTCTAAGGACAATTTGTCAAATGGATAACCCTAATATAATCTGACAGTGTATGCCATAGGGTATCCACTAGTGACCCCGTTCAGTATTATGTACTTGCTACATATACTCACATGTTAGTCAAGAGTTACCACTCTCTGTGAATAAGATTCATCACACTATCTCATATAACTACACATGTGCAAGCCATGATGAAGTACGGCGCCCAACCAGTACTCTAGAGGCTTCGAACAATATTAGGTTTACAAGGAACCAGAAAATCATATCTCCTCGCAACCTTTGCATGATTTTCCTACAATGTTACCTATGGAACTTTATGTCTTCATCATATGAGACAGCAATTAATATAAATACCCATTATAGTTAGTTGTGTGAATATGATGCTTGTCTAATCAACATATAAAAGTCTTTTATTGGCTTTCGATGGCATATATGTCTAACAATCTCCCACTTGCACTCTAAGCCAATTAGATGTAATACCCATCTTCTCAGTGATGTTTCTCAAACACCAATTGAGACATAACTTAATATGTATGGGTCTGTCATGTCTGCTTTACCACAACAATTGTAGTGATGCAATAACACTTGCAACTCTTGCAAATTTATTATCAAAAACCACTATCTCAAAAGACTAAACAAAAATGATACTGTCCAACAGTCATTTTCAGAAGTTAACATGCTTGTGCTTTACCATTGTACAATGCTCCGGACTAATCTGACCAATATCTTATCACATCAACATGTGATAAATATCCGATCTAGTACAAGTATACTTTCTCATGATATCATATATCTAAGAGAAACAGATTCCATCCTATAAAGGTAGAAACTCTTTTCTTGAAATCTTACTTGCACTAAAACATGATAGTTATTGGGAGGATAACAATATCATTTTCCTTTTTGTCTCTAAACTATTTAGGACTAAGAAAACATGATGTCAAAGTTTTTGTCCTTCATTGTGAAATTGCTAGATCAAATCTAAGAGAAGAATAATATTCATATTTCATTCACAATGAAAAGAATATTATCTTTGCATAGAGCCAGGAAAGTAATTATGCTCCCACTAACCAATTTGCACACAAATGATACTTTTATTCTTAGATAAAAATCAAACAGTTTGATTACTTCATCAGAATAAAAGTTAGTTCATCTATAGATTGTGGGACCTGTGGGTTCTAGTGTACTATTTAGGTATAGTGAGAGTAGAGAGTTGATCTCTATCAATTCTCATAGTTATTGGTCTATTGGGCTTCCGCTTCTAGAACAATTTTAGATTCATTTTCTCTACTAGGAAACTTGTATTCCTGTTTACAAATATCTTTTGTTATCCAGGAATAGGGACTAAATGTCTCTAATGCGAATCCCAAGCTCATCTTCTATCAAATCATATCCAATATAATTTGATTTAACAACACCATCATGCTATGGTTTGTTCTGGAAATTATCTGAGACAAGATGTAATGAGAGTAAATTATGAAATTTCTATTAAAAGGTACTCTTCTCAATCATGGAAGACTTACCTAGCTGTTTCTTTATTTCAGTGCGGAATTCCTTGAACTTTTCAAAGAAGGTGAAATAAAATTAGCCACCTCTTAATGGAAGATTCATATGGTTACGATCATCAAACTTTTGTCCAATTCTCAAGTAGAAGTTTTATCCACTCAGATTTCTCCTTCTCCTTAACAAACATGCAACTATTGCATTTATGCAAGATCATACCAAGCATTAAGAGCTAGAGGTTCCAACAATTAAGTTGGACTTGATGAGTATACAAACTGGACAATCCTTCCAAAGGTTTGTCCTGTATCCAATGACCAATTGCTTCACTATGAAGCACAATCCTTATACTTTCCTTTCTTCTTAGAAGAGCCCTTGTCCATACTACCAGAATACCTTTCCAATGGAAAATCTTGGATTTCTTTCCTTTGCATAAATGCTCGGGATTTAGAAAATCCAACTCTTTTGAACATCTTTGTAAAGAGCATTGAACTCTTCAAAGATTCTTAGCCATATGCAACATGTGAGATTTCAGACAATCTGATTTCCTACTTGTTCAACATAACCATATTAAAGGACTCCGGGAGTTTATCGAGAATCATATCCTCTTATCCCATAAATTTATCTCAATTTATCTCAGCACCAAGAATTAGGATTTATGAATCTAATGATCTCTATCATTTTTATTTTTTTTTTATGACTGGGTTTCCCTAGTCAACTTGGTGTCTACTTGTCCTTTTATATAGTAAGCTGCCTAGCAGCCCTATTGTATTCTGTAAACATCTCAAATGACATTTACCATTAGTAGTAAGAACTTGGATAATTCTTTAGATAGTAAGCATAAACTTGAGATTCTTTTTCCATTCCAAACACTTTGAATTGGTCAAGAGATTCTCATTAAAGTCTTGATAAGGTGGTTATAGAATGACATGACAATTAAAACTTATATCATAATTTCACACATTATAATATCATTAGATCAGGGCTTTTGATCTTTGATGATATTGCTCATCATTCAATCAAATTTCATAGACCCCTCAATCTATAAAATTAGGAAATATGCTACTTCATATTTCTGATGAGCATTGGGTGTCTTATAATACAGATGCAATCTTCCATTTTAGCATAGTACCACACATGCACTACAAGGTGGATAGTAACTATCCATCACTGAGCATCTTATGCATAACTCTTTATGTAAATCAGTGATTCCCAATTTCTTGCGACCTCCAAGGACAACATGACTGTCACTGTTTCAGCCGCCATGTTCCTTGGTTAAGTGAAACCTATCATTCTGGTTCGTCATATGATCAAGTAGGGCTGTGCCCCCATTTTAGTTGACACTCCCTATCAGGCCATACACAAACCTATCTACTATAGAAATAAGGCTCTAGGAGTTTAACTCAGACTGAATTATGTCAATATCTTTTG
Source organism: Tetracentron sinense (assembly GCA_015143295.1). Lineage (NCBI taxonomy): Eukaryota > Viridiplantae > Streptophyta > Magnoliopsida > Trochodendrales > Trochodendraceae > Tetracentron > Tetracentron sinense. The sequence goes on along the minus strand of CM026555.1, from coordinate 9,127,624 downwards.
GCAAGACAAGACTCAGGCTAATTAATTCCTAGTCTTATTGATAATGGAAGGTCATAGGGCAATACTGTCCCGTAGGATAAATTAGCCCATTTAATTCACTTAATATTTTTCTTGAGGGAAAATAGAATATTATGAACAAATTATACATCTAATGCATTTATCAAAAGCATTCACAATATTTATCATTGTATCACATGTATAGAACAATATACACAATCATCACATGATAATAAATCAAATTTCTGTTTAATTAGATCAAACTAATTCCAATGAACTCCCACTAACCCCAGAAATCTTAATGGATCTAATCCAAGGGTACAAAGGTCATTTTTAACATCAGTGGGCTTTAAATGGTTCATACATCCATATGATGGACCATTGGTCATACCAAGCACCATGGGCCCAAAATAACAATTATAAAGTGTCCATGTGCATCACTAAAGCCCATAAGTCAAAATGGACTATATTATCCTTTAATTCTCTACGAATTAATTTCAGCACATTAGGGTTCACCAACCCTAAGTCTAAAAAAAATTATGGGAGTCTTTAAACAACTCTCTAAGACCTCTACTAGGGTATATAAGTGTCACTCAAGCACTTCCCATAATCGTGAATATTGTTAGCGTAAATCTATGCCAATTAAGGCATAATTATCTTATAATCATGCAAGTAACATATTTCACGTAACAATTTCAACATGGACTACATGCATCACGTCCAAAAGGGCTATAATAATGTGTTTTATTTAAATAGAAACTTTTTATGTTTCAACAAGACACATATTGTGGGGTTTGATCCAATTATCCAAAATTTACACAAAAAACGATAATCACATTATCACAAGGGTTATGGACTTTTCTAAGCAACTAAAAACTATAACAAATCATCACATGAAGTACATAATAGAGCCGCACAATGGGTCCACATGATCATGCTATCTTAGAAATCCTACAACTACTCTTGTAGAACGCCTTCTAAGATTTATTCTCCATGCGATCACCATCATCTTCGATCTTCAATATGATTTCTCTATAGAGAAAAACCAGCAACTCCTAATACTAAGATTACATCATATTCAAAATAAGAAACCTTGAGAAACCATCCAAAATAGGGTGCTCAAGGGGAGTACAACTCATAAGAAGAAAGAGAAGAGAATAGAGAGAGAAGAAGAAGGCATGATCATGGAACCCATCCACCATTCAACAAGAATATATATTAACAATTTATCAACTATGAATAATAACATGGCATGACAAATTACTTAGAAAATCCATAACCTCAACAAGGGTTTTGTTAACCTTAGGGAAACTCTTTCTCATATGGTTAAAGCCTCTATTAACATTTAATAGAAAAACCCTAGAACAAAGAAAACAAGCATGACAAGAATGAATTCTTAGGGCTTTTAGATCATCATTAAAAGAAAATAATTTTCCTTTAATGCTTGGAAAATCATTAAGAGAAACAATTTCTCTAAAATTTAATCTAACCCTAAAATTCATCCTCACATTCCCCAATTGATAAACAAATAGAAAACACCATATTAAATTCGTCTAGGCAAGGGATCTAATCCCTTCAATATTATTTTGATCTAATAACTATTAAAAGACCAAAATAAAAATCAGCAAATTGCTAATTTTTTAATATCACCTTATATTGATTCCAAAAATAAATTCAAAATCAATAATAGGTGAATTCAAAATTTTCCATAATGGCCAACTGCTTTAGGGATTATTTGATTTAACAATTAAATAAAATAATACTCTAAATAATAGTATTAAATGTCCATAAAATAATTGATCTCTATCAATTAAAATTCACTTGAGATAAAACGTTGTATCTCAACCAATGGCATTTATGTAATTACTTGATTAACTATTAATCAAATAAAAACTTATAAATACTATATAGCTGGTAATTCTGAGCACATGTAATTGATCCAAATCAACTACAATAATTATGGTATTATTCCCATAAACTTTTTAGGGAACCATAAATGATATCATAATTAACATTTAATTAAATGATAGCCAGTGGACTCGAAGCAGATAATTAAACAATTTAATTAAATCTCAGCCCGTGCTCTTGAATCAAATAATTAAACTATTTAATTAATTGATAGCCCATTAAATGATTTAATAGCATCCCATGCTCTCAAATCAAATAATGGAATTTAGGAAAAATTTGAAAGCCTCTTGAAAAATTAATTTAGAAAACTCCTTTTCCCGCTTTAGATTTTTAACTCAAGTTTTGACCTTCAAAACGATTGATTCTGGAAATAATTTCTTCACGAAAGTTGTAGATCTTTTCGACGGCTTTGAAACAATGTACTGACAGACCTAAATCGGACTTACGGTCACAAAGTTATGGCCGAAATACCAAAACTATATCGATTCTTCTAATCAAATACAAATCCGAAAATCCATGAATCAATTTTAATCGAAATAAGCTTTAATCTCCAAGAATGCTTAAGGAAGGGTGTCTAACACCATGAGAATTATTAATTAACATTTAATAAATAAAATCCCATCTATATATGCTAGCCAAAATATCAATGGGTATCTAAGTGGTCTAAATCAAAGGGAAAACTTGCCCTGGGCTCTCTAAAATAAATTAAACAATTTAATTTAATATTCTAAAAGGATTTCGAAATCCTTGAAGGCTATAATCAAGATTTAGATATCTCTAAATACATATCCCTTATGAAAAGATGTTTTGAAAAAATCCAAAACCAAAATTAGTATCACACTAATTTATAAGGGTCTGATCTCTCCCTCAATAACTAGAGGGATCTCTTAGCCCTAATCAATGATTATCCAATAATCAAGAATCTAGAAGATTGATTCATTAGGGTAACCAAAATTCATAGGGGAGGCATTCTTGATATAAATAAAATTTGATTATACCCTAAAATCAAAGAGAAGCATAGCCAAGGCTCTGATACCACTGAAAGTATGCCTCTTTTTAATTTTAGAAACACAGCTCTTGGGGGGCATACATCGAATCCCAAGATCTTGACTAAGATTCTAATTGATTTTATTCAATGAAGGTTAGAATAACATTCACCTTTGCTGTAGAGCCCCGGACCCTTTTCACATTTTATGCATGGCACTTTCGTTGCCATTTTGCCTTTAAAGAGGTATAATTAATAAATAAGAAAGAAATTGGAAATTCTAAAACATCAAAAATTTTTCTTTTTGAAGTACAAACCCAACGCAAGTTGAATCGTCAAAATCGGACGAACGAGTCAAAAGATATGGCCAAAACAGTCTGGACCTGCAGGCAATCGTAGCTCGGAAGGCACTAAGGACGTAGCTCGGAAGGCGCTAAGGACGTAGCTCGGATAACGTGCTCTGACAACGTGCTCTAATAAGGCACAGACAACGCATAGACAACGTATACGTTGTGCATCCATTGTGCAACAGACAACGGGTACGTTGTACAGCACAACGGGCACGTTGTACATAAGACAACGGACAACGTGTGCAGCACTATTCACAACAGACAACGTGTGCAGCACTATTCACAACGGACAACGAGTTCAGCACTATTCACAATGGACAACGTGTTTGGCACTGTTCACAGCACAACGTGTTCAGCACTGTTCACAGCACAACGTGTTCGGCACTCGTGTTTTTGCAGAAAGCTCTGTAAGGGTGTTACGGTCTTTTGGTCGGTTCACTCTTACCTTAAGAGTTTAACCCGAGCCTTTAGGGCATCATTCAACACTTAGAGAGTTTGAGAGAATAGGAGAAAGGGAAGAAGGCGATTCCAACCTAGGGTTTGTCTTTGGAAGAGAAATCAAAGGGGTTTGAGACCCTAGATCACTTCAAGCTCGGCTCTTCTCCAAGATCACAGCTCAAGCACTCGTGGAGAGCGTTCTCCAAGCTAGGGCAGCAGCTACACAGTCGTCTTGGAAAGGGGATTTCTTCCTCACTTGATCAAGGTCGGTACTTCTTGCTACCCTCCTGGTTATAGTTCCTCTTTTTTCTTTATTTCTTTTGATTTCTTTCATTTACACATGTGCTATGAGATGGATGGTTATAAATGGTGAATGGAGGTGGATGTTGACGAATGGATGCCGTGTGGATGATGTGATGCATGAATGGGAAAGGGCATTGTACTAATAATGAACATACAAGTGTGATGTGAGCAAAAATCACCTAGAAAAGCATGATTTAGGTAAATGAATAATGAATAATGAACACACCATGTTTGATGAAAGGCCAAGGTGAATAAAGTGAGTTGTAAATTAGGAAATGCATGCCTAATAAATTCTGAATATTGCTAGGGCCTATGATAGTGTGTTTTCTTGCTTTCCCTAAATGATATGAATGTTACGTTGCTCAATCATTGATGTTATATGTGTTGTGAAATTACCCAAATGTCATGTTTAAATTTAAATGCAAGTATGTACACGGTTCCCATGAGCATGGCATGCATGACATGATTTATCGAGGTTTTCAAGAACATGGTTAGAGGTGGGACATATCCTACGATATGTTTTACCTCGCTTTTCACAAGAAGACAAGAACCAACATTCCACGAGGGGTCTCCCCTCACTCACAAGTGCATATCATGAAGAAGGGCCTCCCTTCCCTCTCAAGTACATACATATCATGAAGAAGGGTCTCCCTTCCCTCGCAAGTGCATTGCATAAAGAAGGGTCTCCCTTCCCTCTCAAGGCATCTCTCAAGCGCATCTCACAAGGATATCTCACAAGTGTAGCTCACAAGTTACATGATCACAAGCAAGCACGCATGACATGCATGACATGACACGACATACAAGAATCAAGCAAGATAGACAAGACAAGCTTTCAAGTACGAAAAGATATTTCAAGCCAAGTCAAGTGCACGATGTTTTCAAGAGGTTTTATCGGCTTTCTACGAAATACAAGCATGATTATAAATTGCTTTGCTTCCTTGTATGATATGAATTGTTTCCGTCTGACATATATGAATTGCTCCTGATTATGTATTGCCATTTTATGCTATAATTGTTGGTTAGTATTTAGTACCCGCTGAGTATTCCATGCTCAGCCGTACTTCTTCTGTCGGCAGGTTCTGAGAGAGCTGCTGCTCCATTTGATGTTTGTGCTCCTGGTCCATGGGTGGAGGAGGAGTACGCCGAGGAACCTTTGGAGGAACCTCCAGTAGAGGGTTACCATTAGGTGGTTGTAGTTTCTGAGTGAATAGCTATGGGTGAGATGAGAGATATACATTCATGTATTTTGGCGGGTCTGTCCGCACTTTCTTTTGGTTACTTTTTGCATAAACTTGGAGTTGCGTATGTATATACATAGAGGTTGTTTAGACTTCCGCTGTGCTATGTTAGAGTATGTTTCTGCTGTTTATGTCCTCTATTGTATATGCTCTGTGGGTTTTGCAGGTTGGTTGTCAAGCAAGTCATGATTAGTCGTCCAAAGTTCACTCTAACTCCTAGGGTGGATTTTGGGTCGCGACATTTGCGACTTTGAAATTGTTATGTCAAATCCACATAAGAATAGTACTCGCAAAACTTCACAAGTGTCAAGTCTCCTGTCGATTCACACGAACCTTTTTTTTTTTTTAAAGCTTTCTCTAATGGAAGCTAATGGCCCTTCCAAATTTCATGCTCTTTTATCTTTTCTTCTTTTCTTTGATCCAAGAACCTTTCTTGATCAAACAAGATCCAATCTTGATCTTCAAAGAACTTGTTCTTGATCATCAAGATCAAAAACAAGACAGAAACGAAGAAGGGGAAGGGTGACCATACACCCTCAAAGGGGGAGAGGGCTGGGCGTAAACTTGGGTATCCAATCCTTTATATAAGTTCCCTCTTGGTTGCTAGAATTGTAATCCAATTATAATTCATTAACCTTATCCTAATCCAATTAGGATTCCTCAATAGTTTCCTTTATTGATTATTCTCCTAATCCAATTAGGATTAATCTTAAAAGAAACTAACCTTATCCGTTAGTAACTAATCTTATCCTTATCCAATAAGGAATCTTGAATTAGTAACTAACTAATGGAATCCCTAACAATTAGGGAATCTTTAATTAGTAACTAACTAACTAACCTTATCTAATAAGGATATTAGTTATTAGAAACTAATTAAAATAATAACAATTATTATTCCTCCTTGAAGTGGGCGTCCCACCCTAGGTGGGTCCCACTCCACACGCCTAAAGGGTTTCCAAAACCCTCTTGGTCACTTGAATTATTCTTTTATAATAATTTCCAATGGGTCCTACCCATTTGGTTTTTCACATCCAATGTGATTCCACCTTTTAGAGCTTCACTATACCATATAGTGATTACTTAGAGAAATTAATTAATTTAATTAATAATTAAATTAAATACTTTAAGAAGGTCCTTGTGTGTGGGATCTAAAGGGATCTCCTATTTCCAATTGTGGGACCAAGTACTCAACCTTTTGGTTAAAGCATTGTTACTAGGAAACACCTTTCCTACACTCCATTAGGATTATAGAATTTTATCTATATCCCTGGACTTCCACCAATCACAATTAATCTCCATTAACACAATGTGATTAACCTCCAGAAAATAGAGAATTGCGTGTAAGTACCATCTCACAATATATTTACAAATAAATCCTTCCACATTCCGATATCACTTGTAAGCTTCCAGGATTAGAATAATTCCACTGTCTTAGTCCCTAGCTTATGAGTAGAACTCTTTCTCATGATTACTTTTCATTGAACTGAACCTCCAAAACACTTTTGAAGAAACATTAGAAAAGAACTGACATATATATTTATATATACTTTTCCATATTAAAAATATCAACTTCGATAAAAACCATTTTACCGAAAAGCACCAGTACTGGATTTAACAGTTCAGTTCAACAAGTATCACCTTGATATCATTATCTCCAGTTCAACAAGTATCACCTTGATATCATTATCTCCAATTAAGGAGTTGTGGATTCCTTATTGAGTGTTTACACACTTCTCCAAACATTGTGTACATGACCCAACGTACCCAGAGTTAGTCCTGTGTATTGGACATTGCCGATTGGCACATCAAAGCCATATAGACAGATGTCAAAGAAGATGTTAACCTCTCAGGTCTAAGGACAATTTGTCAAATGGATAACCCTAATACAATCTGACAGTGTATTCCATAGGGTATCCACTAGTGACCCCGTTCAGTATTATGTACTTGCTACATATACTCATATGTTAGTCAAGAGTCACCACTCTCTGTGAATGAGATTCATCACACTATCTCATAGAACTACACATGTGCAAGCCATGATGAAGTACGGCGCCCAACCAGTACTCTAGAGGCTTCGAACAATATTAGGTTTACAAGGAACCGGAAAATCATATCTCCTCACAACCTTTGCATGATTTTCTTACAATGTTACCTATGGAACTTTATGTCTTCATCATATGAGACAGTAATTAATATAAATACTCATTATAGTTGGTTGTGTGAATATGATGCTTGTCTAATCAACATATAAAAGTCTTTTATTGGCTTTCGAGGGCATATATGTCCAACAGATTTTATTGTTGGGCTGCCACGGACTTCTAAGAACTCCGATGCCATTTGGGTAATAGTTGACAGACTGACGAAATCTGCCCATTTATTGCCATATCGGACTACATTCAACTCGAACCAACTAGTTTTACTGTACATCAAGGAAATAGTCTAATTGCACGGAGTGCCAGTGAGCATTGTTTCAGACCGGGACCCTAGATTCACTTCCAGGTTCTGGAAGAGCTTCCAAAGCACCATGGGTTCCCGTTTGGACTTAAGCACAGCCTTTCATCCACAAACTGATGGGCAAACCGAGAGGGTGAATCGGGTGATAGAGGACATGCTCTGGGCATGCATGCTAGACTTCAAGTGTTAGACATGATGCCCAGAAAAGTCATTTAGATTGTTAGACTCTTATTAATTCGATTAATAATGACTTCTTCTTAATCTATTGTGTATCCATTATGGGTAATTGACTATGATCATGAGATGATCTATATGATATGAGATATCGATAAAGGTCTATAGGATATATTGTAAGAAAGTTATGTGATTAGATTATCAAAAACAGATATAACTTTCCGGTTCCTTATACCTTATATAGTCATAGCTCTGGGTGAAGCTGGGCACTTTATTTATATGGCTGCCAGAATGTTAAGATGTTCTCAATAGTTGAGATGTAGTTCTATCTCGAACTATTGTAGTGGAGACTACACATCAGCATATGGGTGCTTAAATGTACACTGACTGATTGCATTCAATGAGAGACCTCTTGCATAAATATACTATCACATAGTTGGTCTCTCATTCACATTGAACGGTTTCGATGATCCTTAAATCTGATGAGTTCATCTATGACTAAGCGGTGATCTAACTGTTTTGATTCTACCAACGTATTTTTTAACTTAGGAAATACAATACAGTGACAATTTGATAGTCAAAAAGTTGTTCGAGTCATGATGAATTTCAAACAAGAAATCCATACTCATTAATTTGAGAGATTATCCAAGTTCCGGGTAAGACAGTTAATTAAGTTCAAATCATGTGCAGGTGATTTTGAAAACAAAATAAGTTTTGAAATATACTTTTATTAAAAGGTATTATACTTATAAAAGGATTTTCTCAAAATATTTTTCATGAGAAATTATTTCTCATGGCTTACTCATAAGTCTTGGAAACCCAGATGATTTGCAATGGGTTATGGGTTAGATAGTATGTCAATCTCGAAGACCCATTAGGGATAATATATTTGGAAGGATAAATCGAATTTAAAAGTTCATGTGCCAGGATCCGTAATGGTTAATGTTCATACACTGGGACTCAATTGTAACATGGATATCTCATGTCACTTGCAATTCCGATGTAATTCCCATTTAGGTCAATGTGATAATATTGGATGAGCCAGGGTAAGAATGTCGCAGAGCAATCTGTGGAGCTGCTCACATAAGAAATACAAGCTCAATAATTGATTAAAGTTAATCAATTATTTTAAGTGATTAAAAGTTAATCATTTAATTAAATAGATTAAAAGTTAATCTATTGTTTAAATTAATTGTTAATTTAAACTTATGGATTATTTTAGCAATTATTTAATTAACATAATTAAAGGGGAAATGGGTTTGACCCATATCCATAAACCCATTCATATGGACCTTTAATATGGGCCAAAGCCCATGGGTTTAAACCCTAGGGTGGGGTGCCCACTTGAGGAATCCTAATTGGATTAGGATTTGTTTAATTGAGTAATTGTTGAAATATAATTCCTTTGATTATGGAATTTAAATCCAACAGTTGGATTGCAATTAGGATTAAGATGGAATTGTAATTGGATTACAGAAAAGAGTTTTAACTCCTCAAAACGCATGCCCCATAGAAGCTCATGCCCCCCCTTGGAGATGGTCTCCTAGTTTGACTAGGTTTCCTCATAGTGTAGGATGTTGACTTATCCCTTTAATTAAGGAAACCCTTTTATTAGAAGGACTCCTTAATTAGAAGGTCTTCTATAACTAGAGTAGTTATTGCTAAACTAGGAAATTATTTATTAAATAATAAGAGTTATTATTGTTAAATAATTCCTTAAGAGATAAGATCAAGTTAGAGTAGGATTAGGATAGGATCCTAGTCTATAAATACCCCAACACCCTAGACCATTAAGCACTTTTCTCCATATTTTTTTCTCTTCTCTCCTCTCTCTCTCCAAACCTTGGGACCCTAGGGAGACCCCTAGGGATTTTTGTGAGCTATATTGGTGGTCATAGTTGAGTTTTACAAATCTAGGGTTTTGAACTCTAGTACTTTTGGTGATAGAAGGTCTACACCATTACTCCATCTTCTTCATCTTGCTTATATAATTCCAAAGGAGATTCTAAAACTTCGTGGGGATAGCGAAGAACAAGGATTGAGCTTCTAGTATTTTTTTCGAAGAAATCTCTACAAAGAGTTCTGACGATTCGAGTGGATTTGAGCTTCAACGGTGAAAACCATTCACCGAGGTGATATGACTAAAACTCTTAGATAATTTTGATGCTTTCTATGGTGTTAAGATCTAGGAGATCCAGTTTCTGCATAAATTTTATCTGGATCCCCCTACATCAAGGGCAGTTGGAAAGATCATTTACCTTTGGTTGAGTTCGACTACAACAACAGTTATCAGACGAGCGTCCAAATGGCACCTTTCGAGGCCTGGTGTGGGAGAAGTTGCAAGTCTTCTCTGTATAGGGATGAAGTTGGTGAAAGGAAGGTGTTGGGTCCTGAGTTGACAGAGCAGACCACAGACAGGGTCAAGGTTATCAGGGAAAGATTGAAGGCTGCATAGGATCGACAAAAGAGCTATGCCGACACTAGTAGGAGGAATCTTGAATTTCTTGTTGGAGATTTTGTATTCGTCAAGATCTCGCCAACAAAACGCGTTATGAGATTTGGCAAAAGAGGAAAGCTAAGCCTTAGGTATGTGGGTCTGTTCGAGATCATCACCAGGGTTCATGAGGTGCCTTACCGGGTTGCCTTGCCTGCTCATATGGCGGCGGTCCATAATGTGTTTCACATTTCCATGCTCCGGAAATATATCCCGGATCCGTCCTATGTCATCAAACTTGAACCATTAGAGGTGTGGGAGAATCTCACGCTAGTGTAGCAACCAGTTCAGATCTTGGACAGGTGAGATCAAGTTCTACGCAACAAGACCATTCCATTGGTCCTTGTAAGATGGCAGCACCATTCAAAAGAAGAGGGTACTTGGGAACGTGAGGCCAAAGTGAAAGAGAAATACCCTCATTTGTTTGCTTAGTTTCAGATGTTATGTATGTATTGGTTTTCTTGTAGCTTCTTGTACCGTCCAAATTTCGAGGATGAAATTTTTGTAAAGGGAGGAGGATGTAGAACCCCAGAACTTTTGAACATGGTTAGTGAAGTATACCTTCATGGCCAAAGGGCCTTTCACGCATTTGAACTAGTAATTTATGTGAAATGGTTAATAACAACCTAAGTGTGAAATATGAAAGGGGTTATTGCTCTGAGGGAGATGAAAACAACATTTAAAACAACCCCAAAGGGGTCTGGAGTTTAAAAAAAAAAATTGGGATTGACGATCGGTCGCAATATAGTGGCGATCGATCGTCATCTGAGCAAAATCAGGACAAACTTTCAGGTTCACTTACGATCGATAGTCGCAGGTGTGTGATCGATCATCATGAACCCAGTAACTTGGGCAACTCATTGGAATTTGGACGATCGATTATCCATTGTAGAACCCCGAATCCGCATTTCACTAAGTAGTGAATAGTATGTGTATAGTGCTCAAGTGTGGTTTTGTACACTAATGGGCCTTATGTTAGTATACGTATTTGGATTTATGGCGTGCATGTTTTAATAGGTCCACATATTCTTAAGAATTATGTTTGAAGCATAAGAGGGTGTTAGAATTGGTTTGGAGAAGATTCAAGTAGTGAAAACCGGGTTTTGCAGAAAGCAGGGGACCACCGATTGCTCAGTGATAACCTCCGATCGACCGGTCCACTACCGATCAATCGGTAGCTATCGACTGGTTAACTTATTTGTATGGGGAAAAGTTTCAGAGATGGTGTTTTCAACCGATCTCTCGGTTGAAACCACCGATCGATCGGTAAGCCACCGATCGCTCGGTCTGTACCACCGATCGATCGATCATACGCAGATTTTCTTCATTAAGGGTGTTTAAGACTTTAGCCACTACCCTTTGCCTATATAAGGGCTGGGTTCCTGCCTTAGGGTTTCAGAAACCCTTTGTGCATTGTTTTGGAGGATTTTGAGAGGGAAAGAAGAAGAAGAACTAGGTGTTGCTCAAGCTTGAGGGAAGATCAAGATCCTTCCTTTCTTTTGGTGTTTCTCAACCAAGAACTCAAGGTTCTTGCTTGTTCAAGCCTTTGGAATCAAAATCATTGATTTCATCAAGGTAGATACACTCTACTACCAATTTTGTAATACTACTAGTTACCTTGTGATGTTCTTCTTATTCCATATGTATATCTCTTGATTTATTGTTGGTATGAAGGGTGGTCCATATGCTTGAATGTAAGATATTACTATGATGCACTCTAAGTGTTTGATGTAATGCCTCTAAGAGTTTTTGTGTGTCAAAATATGCTAGTACTCTTGTATGCTCATATGCTCGCATGTCTCGCTTGAGTCGATGTTTTCTATGGATTTCCTCAATACTACGAAAAGGGTTTTCAAACCAATGACTTGTAAAGAACGATTCTAAGCAACTCCATGATTTATCTAAGATCGGTTCACCAGCTCTAAGGATCATGATACATACTCACAAGAACTCCATGATATCTCTAAGAACGTCTCACAAGCTCTAAGGATCATAAACGAAATGCTCTAAGATCTCTATGGTATTGGCTCCATGAATATGCTCTATGGTATCTCTATGTCTCTACGGATCATAATTGGAAACTCTACGAACTCTGTGAACTCATAAGAACTCACAAGGTTATGATTATTGCTTGACTCACACAGTTATGGTTTTGGTTTTGAATTTCGGATTTCATCACATATGCTACACATGGTTTCTCCGCTTGATATGCTTTAAGGATTTCAGTCTCTATGATTCATATGCTCTATGTAACTATTGCTTTATTGTTAGTAGTTTGTATACGTTGAGTATTCCATGCTCAGCCGATATTTGTTATCATTGGCAGGTGCTCGGGTTCCCTTTGATCTATGTGGCATGGAACCTTGGGTAGAGGAGGAGTACTTCAACCTGGAGCCTTCCATGGATCACTACTAGGACGATGGTTCATTAGATAGGTGTCGGGACTTCGACTTTTGTTGATCTACTTAGATTTGATACTATGTTTTGTTAAGTGAGACTAGGACTTGTCCACTCCACCTTTTTGGATACTCATACAATTGTATTGTGTTGGTTCACGTGTGGACCCACTTATAGGAGTTATTACTTTGCTTCCGCTATAGTTAGTGTATTTTATTTCGGCTATGCATTGTATATTGTTTCTGCTATGTTGTCTATATACTCTGACAGGTTTCCATGTGTGCCTTATGTATCATATTGGAGGTATGATACGGTGGTCACGAGTCAAAGTATCCCTAACTCTTAAGGGGTATTTTGGGTCATGACATCCAGAACCCAGAAATCTGGACAGCTTACTGGAATTTGGACAATCGATCGTCCCAAGCCTGACGATCGATCGTCATCACGTGACTCTTTTTTTTCTTAAACATGCGGAAATAAGGGTTTTAACCCCCCTTTGCCTATAAATAGGGGATCCATTTGGGGGTTTTTGGCTTACCAAAAACCTAGAGGAGATTTTGTAAAGGAGAAGGGAGAAATTTGGGGATTTCTAAAGAAGGTTTGGATTGAAGGTCAAGATGAGCTCAACTCAAGCTTGGATCTCCACATCAAGCAAGGATCTTCATCCTCAAGGTTAGATCCTCCTCCATCAAGCTTGGGGGTTTCTTCTCAAGGGTTTTTCTTCAAGATTAGGAGTAAATCCTCAAGGTTAGTACACCCTCCTAGTTGGCTTTAGTAATAACCTAGGGTTTTCCTCAAGTATGATAGTGGATTGATTTTGTATGCCCCTTCTTCTTGAAATGCATCACTCTCCCTAAAATGTGAAAATTAAAATAAATGGTAAGGGATGTGTGGAATGGATGAGTAGTTGAGGCGATTGGATGTCATGTAGGATGTGATGTTGTAGTGTGATGGAAAAGGGGGAAGGGCAATGTACTCATAATGAATGCACACAAGGTGTTTGATGAAATGTTTGAAAGAGGAAACCATGAATTTAAAAGACTATAGAAATGTTGAATGTCATGTGATTGATGAAATGCATATGTGGAAATTAAACTCAAGGCTATGAAATTGATGATTTAGGGGATTTTCCCTAAGTTAGTAATGTTGAGAAAATGCTCCATATGTTCCTTTAAATTCTCACACGCTTATAGAATTGTTAAAATGTTATGTGATGTTCTAGTTTCATGTCACCACAATGTCACCTCCTATTATGCACGAGCACGCATGCATGTATGAACCGAGGTTTTCTCATAAGCACTAAGAATTGAAATAAATAATTGGAACTCATAAAGAATTACAAGTACGATCTCATACGTATAATTATGGTGGAATGTCAATGTAGCATCCCGGACTTTTTCATCCTTAATGAATAGCACCTTCGTAGCTAATTGGCCGTTTTTATAGTCTAGTTAATAAATAAGGGAGAAATCAGAAATTCCGAATGTCAGAAATGTTCGTTTTCGAAAGACGGATCCAACGCAAGTTGAATCGTCGAAATCCAACGAGCGAGTCAAAAGATATGGTCAAAACAGTCCAGACATAACAGAGCACCGATCGCTCGGTCATTACCTGCGATCGATCGGTCCACTACCGATCGCTCGATGGCTGTCGAACGGTTAACTTTTTTGTATGGGGAAAAATTCCAGAGAGGGTGTTTTTGACCGATCGCTCGGTCATAACACCGATCGACCGGAAGCCACCGATCGCTCGGTCCATACCACCGATCGATCGGTCATACGCAGATTTTCTTCATTAAGGGTGTTTAAGACTTTGACCATCACCCTTTGCCTATAAATAGGCTGAGTTCGTGCCTTAGGGTTTCAGAAACCCTCTGTGCCCTATCTTAGGAGATTTTGAGAGAGAAAAGAAGGAGAGGAACTACTTGTTGATCAAAGCTTGTGGAAGATCAAGGTTCTTCCACTTCTCTTGGTGATTCTCAACCAAGAATACAAGGCTATTGCTTGTTCAAGCCTTTGGGAATCAAAGTCTTTGATTTCACCAAGGTAGATACACTCTACTACAATCTTGCAATCCTACTAGTTACTAGATATGATTCTTCTTATATATGCCCTATCTATATGTATTGATTCTATGTATGAAAAGGTGTGATTATATACTTGGATGAAGGTTACTATTATGATGCACTCTAAGTGTTTGATAAAATACCTCTAAGGGATTCTATGCTTAAATATGATGATTTCTCTTATTAAGTGCATATGCTCGCATGTCTCGCATAAACCGATGGTTTCCATGGATTTCTCCAAGTACAAACAAAGGTTTTTCACGAAAAGACTAATAATGAATGATTCTAAGTAACTCTATGATTTCTCTAAGATCGTTTCACAAGCTCTAAGGATCATACCATGCTCACAAGGAAACTCTATGATAATGCTCTAAGATCATCTCACAAGCTCCACGGATCACAATGAAATGCTCTAAGATCTCTAAGGTTATGCTCTATGGAAATGCTCTAAGGTTATTGCTCTATGCTCTATGTCTCCACGGATCATAATGACTCTAAGTAACTCCATGAACTCACAAGAACTCATAAGGCTATGATTATCGATTGACTCACACGATTACAGTTTTGTTTCGAATATTATCTCACATATGTTTTCACGGTTTCCATACTTTAAGGATTTTACGGATTTCATTCTCCATGTCTTGTATGCTCCATGCCTAACCGCTTTATTGTTATTAGTTTGTATACACTGAGTATTCCATGCTCAGTCGATATTGTTATGATCGGCAGGTGCTCGGGTTCCATTCGATTTGTGTGGCGACGAACCTTGGGTCGAGGAAGAGTACCGTGACCCGGAGCCTTCCATGGATCACTATCATGACGATGGTGCTTTAGATAGAAGTCGTGACTTCGATTTCTGTTGATCGACCGACTTAGAACTTGTGTCTTTTGTTATGTGAGAGTGGGGTTTGTCCACTCCACTTTTGTGTTTCTCACGCATGTATACTTGTTGGCTCTTACTTGAGCCAAGTTATAGGAGTTTTCTTTTTGCTTCCGCTATGTTTAGTATTTTGTTTTCCGCTGTGCATTGTATTTCATTTCCGCTATGTATATTCAGGTACTCTGACAGGTTTCCACGTGTGCCTTATGTATCATACTGGAGGTATGGTACGGCGGTCACGAGTCAACTTACCCTTAACTCTTAGGGGGTATTTTGGGTCGCGACAGACTTGGTATCAAAGCTAGTTATGTCTAACGACAGACTTATTTAGGTCACTCAGGCTTGGCCTAAGCGGAAGTAATTCCTATGAGTTGAACTTAGAACTCAGAAGGACTCAGTTGTCTTAGGCTTGTTACCACGACATAACCAGTATCAAGTGAATTCTTAGGTCAGTATAGAATCCGAGCTCGATGTGATCTTATGCGAGGTTCTAGTATAGGCTCTAAAGTATAATTATATGATGAGGTATATATACCTCGATGTATACTATGTGCGGTATAGCATTTCATGATTATTGAATTGCTATATGATATGTGAGGTTTGGTATCCAGTTAGACTCATGTTTTGCCAAATTTGTCTCAGGATTCGATATCATGAGACGTGGCAATCGGGGTCGAGGTTACCATACTCGGAGGGCCGAGAGTGAAGTTCCGAGAGAAGAGGAACCATTGTATTTCACGAATGCTATGGATTCCATAGCCGAGACTTTGGCATTGTTGGCAGCAAGGCCTATGCCTACCCCACCGTCCACGCCTGTGCCTACACCGGTGCATCACACCGCGGGGCTCGAAGCTTTTAGGAGACTACGGCCTCCTACATTCTATGGCACTCTGGACCCCATGGTGGCCGAGTCTTGGATTATGCAGCTGGAGAAGACCTTCCGGGCTCTCCGTTGTACCGATGAGCAAAGGGTAGAATGGGCTTCCTTCGTGATGGAAGGTGAAGCCGAACACTGGTGGAGAGCTGCCCAAAGGCAGAGAGATGTTGCTAAGGCAGGTGTGCCCTGGACTTGGGTGGAGTTCTTAGAGACTTTCAGGGAACAGTACTTTCCCAGGTTTATTCGGGAACAAAAGGCGAGAGAGTTTATGCTTTTGGAGCAAGGGTCGATGAGCGTAGCCGAGTATGAGGCTAAGTTCACCGAGTTGTCTAGGTTTGCTCCGCACTTGGTGGCTACTGAAGACCTACAAGTCAGGAAGTTTGAGATGGGCTTGAAGGCTTTCATCCGAGATCGGGTGTCCATTCTCCAGGTAGAGTCTTGGAGAGAGATAGTAGGGAAGGCGAAGATCGCCGAAAAGAATGCGGAAGACTTCGTGAGAAGAAGAGACAGTGGCTTCGGGAAGAGCATTTCTCGGGGTCAGTCGAGTAGTTCTTCAGAGAAGAGGACTAGGACTGCACCGTACCAGTTCTCCCAGCCGATGTCGGCTCAGAGACCTTCTTTTGTGCCTCAGGCACCGCGTCCTACGGCATCGCAAGCTACGAGGGTTATGCCTCCGGCTTCCTCCGCATCGCAGACATTTGAGGAGTGCGCCGTATGTGGTCGTCGGCATAAGGCTGGAGATTGCCGAAGAATGTCAGGTGGATGCTTCCACTGTGGCGAGGTGGGCCATATGATTCGAGATTGTCCGCGCAAGCAGTCACGGTCTGGATCACAGGGAGTTCAGCCTCCAGGCAGGCAGAATTCACTTCAGGGGTCTTCATCTCAGGCCTCTAGATCTTTGCAGCCTACCCAGCAGCCTCGTCAGGCAAACCAGGGCAGAGTCTTTGCCATGACTGATAGAGACGCACAGGCATCTGATGATGTTGTGCAAGGTATGCGCGAACTAGTCTTTGTCGAAGTTCTAATATTGCCATGATATGTTCGTATCTATATATATCCTATGTGGTGTTTTGCGATGTTTGTATCTATATGTACAGTTGTGTTATAACTGAGATGATTCAAATTCTCAGGTTCGTTGCTCGTAAATGAATGTTTGGCAAGAGTGTTGATAGACACAGGATCCACTCACTCGTTCGTTTCGCCAAGCTTTGCCAAAGGCTTTAAGTCCGAGCCAAGCAAGCTACTTAGGGAGTTGTCCATTTCAACTCCATTGGGAAAATCTATTGAGACGGATAAAGTGTATCCGGATAGTGTTGTACAAGTCATGCAGTACGAGTTGCCAGTCGACTTGATCCTTCTGGGATTTCAGGATTGGGATTTCGATGTCATCCTAGGTATGGATTGGCTCTCAACTCACCATGGACACGTGGCGTGTTTCGAGAAGGTGGTGCATTTTAAACCCGTGGGGTTAAAGCCGTTTCATTTCAGGGGACTTCAGAGAAGAGATATTGCCCGCTTTGCAGCTCTTAGTCTCGAGGGTGTAGAAGTGCGAGACTCCACATCCATTCCGGTGGTATGTGAGTATATGGATGTTTTTCCGGAAACCTTGCCGGGATTGCCTCCCGATCGTGCGATCGAGTTTGCGATTGAGCTAGCTCCAGGCACAGTTCCGATTTCAAGAGCTCCGTATAGGATGGCCCCTATTGAGCTTAAGGAGTTAAAAGAGCAGTTAGAAGAATTGCAAGGCCTTGGTTTTATCCGGCCAAGTGTTTCACCTTGGGGAGCTCCGGTTCTCTTCGTGAAGAAGAAAGATGGATCAATGCGTATGTGTATTGATTATAGGCAATTGAACAAGGTCACGATCAAGAATCGTTATCCATTGCCTCGGATAGACGACTTGTTTGACCAATTGAAGGGTGTGCAGTTTTTCTCCAAGATTGACCTTCGATCTGGTTATCATCAGTTGAAGATCAAGAAAGAGGACATTCCGAAGACAGCATTCCGAACTCGATACGGTCATTACGAGTTTTTGGTCATGTCTTTTGGACTGACTAACGCGCCGGCAGCATTCATGGATTTGATGAATCGGGTGTTCAGATCGTCTCTCGATCAATGTGTGATCGTGTTCGTAGATGATATCCTTGTGTATTCACAGTCACAGGAGGATCACACGAGAGATCTCCGTCGGGTATTGCAGACACTTCGAGAGCATAGCCTGTATGCTAAGTTGAGCAAGTGTGAGTTCTGGCTGAACAAGGTGTCTTTTCTTGGACACGTGGTATCTGCTGAAGGTATTTCAGTTGATCCTGCAAAGATTGAAGCGGTGATGAATTGGGAAAGGCCGAAGAGTGTCACCGAAATTAGTAGTTTCCTCGGTTTGGCAGGATATTACAGAAGGTTTGTGGAAGGATTTTCCAGTTTAGCAGCTCCGCTTACCTATCTCACGCGGAAGAACACGAGGTTCACTTGGAGTGATAAGTGCGAGGCTAGTTTCTTGGAGTTGAAAAAGAAGCTTACTTCGGCTCCTGTTCTTACAGTTCCATCTGGGAGCGGTGGTTTCGAAGTCTATAGTGATGCTTCACTAGTGGGACTTGGATGTGTTTTGATGCAGCATAAAAAGGTGGTCGCCTATGCTTCCCGTCAGCTGAAGGAGCATGAGCAGAATTACCCCACACATGACTTAGAGCTCGCTGCAGTCATCTTTGCACTGAAACTTTGGCGTCACTACCTCTACAGAGAAGAATTCGTGGTGTTCACAGACCATAAGAGCTTGAAGTATCTTTTCCTCCAGAAGGAGTTGAATATGAGGCAGCGTCGTTGGATGGAGTTCATGAAGGACTACGACTGTTCCATCCAGTACCACCCGGGTAAGGCTAACGTGGTGGCCGATGCTCTTAGCAGAAAACCTTACGGAGTTATGGCTCAATTGAGAGTGCAAGAGTGGAAGTTATTACATGATATGTGTCATTTGGACACTACTCTCAGGCATGTCACGTATGGGCCAATAATGTCCAATGTGGTGGTTAGGCCACAGATCTTGAGCCAGATCAAGGAGTTACAGAATTCAGATGTTGAGTTGCTTGCTTACCGAGACAAGTCGGTGAGTAACGGCAATCAGGAGTTCGCTTTAAATGATGATGGTGCTATCACATTTAAAGGCAGGTTGTGTGTCCCCGCCGACACAGTTTTGAGGGATGAAATTTTGAATGAAGCTCACCGATCAAAGTACACGGTACATCAGGGAGGTACTAAGATGTACCAGAATCTCAAGAAGCACTACTGGTGGCGAAACATGAAGAGGGAAGTCGCTGAGTACGTCGCCAGATGTTTGATTTGCCAGCAGGTAAAAGCCAAGCATCAAAGGCCGGCAGGTCTTTTGCAGTCCCTTCCTATTCCGGAGTGGAAATGGGAGAACATCTCGATGGATTTCATTGTGGGTTTGCCGCGAACGGCAAAGGGCTCCGATGCTATTTGGGTGATTGTGGACAGGTTGACTAAGTTTGCACATTTTATTTCGTACCGAACTACGTTCAACGCAAATCAGTTGGTGGCCCTATATGTTAAGGAGGTGGTTCGACTGCACGGTGTGCCAGTTTCTATCGTGTCTGATCGAGATCCTCGGTTTACTTCCAGGTTTTGGAAAACTTTCCAGGATGCTATGGGTTCTCGTTTAGAATTCAGTACCGCCTTCTATCCTCAGACCGACGGACAAACGGAGAGGGTGAATCAAGTAGTGGAGGATATGCTCCGAGCTTGTATGCTGGATTTTCAGGGTAGTTGGGAGGAACAGTTGCCGTTGGTTGAGTTTGCCTACAACAATAGCTATCAGGCAAGCATCCAGATGGCACCTTTTGAAGCTCTGTATGGTCGAAGTTGTCGATCACCGCTATACTGGGATGAAGTTGGTGAGAGGAAGATTCTTGGTCCTGAGTTGATAGAGCGGACCGCAGAAAGGGTCAAAATTATCCGGGAGCGATTGAAAAGTGCTCAGGATAGGCAGAAGAGCTATGCGGATATACGCCGTAGAGATTTAGAGTTCCGAGTTGGAGATCGGGTCTTTGTGAAGATTTCGCCAAGTCGGGGAATCATGCGATTCGGGAAGAAGGGGAAGCTCAGTCCAAGATATGTGGGACCATTTGAGATCGTCACAAGGGTTGGTGAGGTTGCTTACAGGGTAGCACTACCGCCTCACATGGCAGCGATCCATAATGTATTTCACGTCTCTATGCTTAGAAAATACATTTCGGATCCGTCTCACGTCATCGCTCTTGATCCAATTGAGATTCGAGAGGATCTTACGTTGGTTGAGCAACCAGTTCAGATTCTGGATCATCGAGATCAAGTGTTGCGAACCAAAACTATCCCTTTAGTCCTAGTGAAGTGGCAGCATCATTCCAAGGAAGAGGCTACATGGGAGCGAGAAGCCGAAGTACGAGAAAAGTACCCCCATTTATTTGTTTAAGGCCTTGGCATTCCCTTGTATTTTGTTATAGTTTTACGCATGTATGTATCTTCCAAATTTCGGGGACGAAATTTTTGTAAGGGGGGGAGAATGTAGCATCCCGGACTTTTTCATCCTTAATGAATAGCACCTTCGTAGCTAATTGGCCGTTTTTATAGTCTAGTTAATAAATAAGGGAGAAATCGGAAATTCCGAACGTCAGAAATGTTCGTTTTCGAAAGACGGATCCAACGCAAGTTGAATCGTCGAAATCCGACGAGCGAGTCAAAAGATATGGTCAAAACAGTCCAGACATAACAGAGCACCGATCGCTCGGTCATTACCTGCGATCGATCGGTCCACTACCGATCGCTCGATGGCTGTCGAACGGTTAACTTTTTTGTATGGGGAAAAATTCCAGAGAGGGTGTTTTTGACCGATCGATCGGTCATAACACCGATCGACCGGAAGCCACCGATTGCTCGGTCCATACCACCGATCGATCGGTCATACGCAGATTTTCTTCATTAAGGGTGTTTAAGACTTTGACCATCACCCTTTGCCTATAAATAGGCTGAGTTCGTGCCTTAGGGTTTCAGAAACCCTCTGTGCCCTATCTTAGGAGATTTTGAGAGAGAAAAGAAGGAGAGGAACTACTTGTTGATCAAAGCTTGTGGAAGATCAAGGTTCTTCCACTTCTCTTGGTGATTCTCAACCAAGAATACAAGGCTATTGCTTGTTCAAGCCTTTGGGAATCAAAGTCTTTGATTTCACCAAGGTAGATACACTCTACTACAATCTTGCAATCCTACTAGTTACTAGATATGATTCTTCTTATATATGCCCTATCTATATGTATTGATTCTATGTATGAAAAGGTGTGATTATATACTTGGATGAAGGTTACTATTATGATGCACTCTAAGTGTTTGATAAAATACCTCTAAGGGATTCTATGCTTAAATATGATGATTTCTCTTATTAAGTGCATATGCTCGCATGTCTCGCATAAACCGATGGTTTCCATGGATTTCTCCAAGTACAAACAAAGGTTTTTCACGAAAAGACTAATAATGAATGATTCTAAGTAACTCTATGATTTCTCTAAGATCGTTTCACAAGCTCTAAGGATCATACCATGCTCACAAGGAAACTCTATGATAATGCTCTAAGATCATCTCACAAGCTCCACGGATCACAATGAAATGCTCTAAGATCTCTAAGGTTATGCTCTATGGAAATGCTCTAAGGTTATTGCTCTATGCTCTATGTCTCCACGGATCATAATGAATCTAAGTAACTCCATGAACTCACAAGAACTCATAAGGCTATGATTATCGATTGACTCACATGATTACAGTTTTGTTTCGAATATTATCTCACATATGTTTTCACGGTTTCCATACTTTAAGGATTTTACGGATTTCATTCTCCATGTCTTGTATGCTCCATGCCTAACTGCTTTATTGTTATTAGTTTGTATACACTGAGTATTCCATGCTCAGTCGATATTGTTATGATCGGCAGGTGCTCGGGTTCCATTCGATTTGTGTGGCGACGAACCTTGGGTCAAGGAAGAGTACCGTGACCCGGAGCCTTCCATGGATCACTATCATGACGATGGTGCTTTAGATAGGAGTCGTGACTTCGATTTCTGTTGATCGACCGACTTAGAACTTGTGTCTTTTGTTATGTGAGTGTGGGGTTTGTCCACTCCACTTTTGTGTTTCTCACGCATGTATACTTGTTGGCTCTTACTTGAGCCAAGTTATAGGAGTTTTCTTTTTGCTTCCGCTATGTTTAGTATTTTGTTTTCCGCTGTGCATTGTATTTCATTTCCGCTATGTATATTCAGGTACTCTGACAGGTTTCCACGTGTGCCTTATGTATCATACTGGAGGTATGGTACGGCGGTCACGAGTCAACTTACCCTTAACTCCTAGGGGGTATTTTGGGTCGCGACAGTCAAGGAGGTTGGTAGCCTAGGTTAAGGGTACTAACCTCTTGCTCACAAGTAATTGGACTGTCAAGGAGGTTGGTAACACAGGTTAAGGGTACTAACCTCTTGCTCACAAGAAATTCTCACAAGTTTGAATAGATGGTCAAGGAGATTGGTAGCCCAGGCTGTAAGGGTATCGATCTCTTGCTCATAAGAATCTCGAAATGAAGTCTCACAAGAACTCATAAGAACTCCCAAGAATTCATAAGAACTCACAAGGCTTATAAGAACTCACAAGGCTCATAAGAAGTCACAAGAACTCATAAAGCTTATAAGAACTCACAAGAACTCTCAAGGCTCATAAGAACTCACAAGGCTTATAAGAACTCACAAGGACTCATAAGAGTTATAGATGGTGTTGTTTTCCACGAGAGTTAAGATTGACGAATGATAGTGTATGTTGGTCTTTAGGAATGATTTATAAACCGTATTCTGCTAATCACTCTCATGTGATTATATTATGTTATTACCATTGTTAGCTAGTAGTTTGTACTCACTGAGTATTCCATACTCAGTCGTACATATTAATGTTGGTAGGTACACGGTTTGACATATGTGCTCCGGGTCCTTGGATCAAGGAGGATTATGGCGAGGAGGAGCCTCACGTGGACCCGATGGTAGAGCCTCAGATGGAGGCAAGAGACCTAGATAGCTGGCCCTTTTCGGGCGAATATTGAGAGAGAGAGAGAGTGTGTGTGTGTTATGATTTTTGTATTTTGATAGGTGGGCATGTCCACCTTTACTTGATATGTTTTGTATATGAACTTGGAATATAGGCTATTGATAGAAACGAAAATAAAATTTTGGTTGACGTTTCCGCATTGTTTTAACTTCTACACTCTATGTAGTGTCTTCATTATACTATCTTATTGCCTTGTTCATTTCAGGATGATTTACCAGGTTATGTATAGTCACACCTAAAGTCTCACCTAGCTCCTAGGGGGGATTTTGGGGCGTGACAGTGAGGTTCGAATCTGTTAGTATCTGGTACTTTGTCTTAGTGGATTCTCATTGCTGGACTAGGTCCCCTTGAACTCACAAATTCTAGGGGATGGAACCTAAGATCAATGTGTTGTGGTTTGCTTGTTTCCTTTATTCCGCACTTTAAAGTTCATCATCCCTTAATTAATAACTTGATTGCAAAATCTTAAAGAGGATAGATAGACTCATAAGGAGACCTAACCATCCCTTTGAATTTGTGAGTTCTCAACTCAAACATTAGATTTGAGGTTCACCGGATTTTTTCAATTGGTATCTTTGTAAGGGGTAAGGTTTTATGTCCCCACCTCTTTTTGAGTCTTATTAAGAGTAAGGTTTTATGCCCCACCCTCCGATTTTTGTAGGGGTAAGGTTTTATCCCCCCCCCCCCCTTTTTATATTTTTATTAATAAACCGGTAGGGGTCTACCAAACCCCCCACTCCTTTTCAGTGGTTTTTTTTGTAAAAAAAAGTTGGTATCAAAGCAGGTTCACTAATTTATTAGTGTGATCTTGTCTAATATTTTCGGTGAATATGAATTCCATTAGAGATGGAGGATCCATCTCTTGTCCCCCATTATTTGATGGGAATAATTATGCCTATTAGAAAGCTTGTATAAGAGCCTTTCTAAAATCTTTGGATAAGAGAATATGGATCTCTATTGAACAAGGTTAGACCCATCCAACAAAGACCATAGATAACTAGATCATCCCTAAACCTTCTTCTGAATGGACCAATGTAGATCTTGAAAGTTGTAGATGGAACAGTAAGGGTCTAAATGCTATTACACCGGAAAAATTTCGGCATATTTCTAAATGTGACACTTCGAAGGAGGCATGGGACATTCTTAAAATTACCGAGGGACTACAACAGTTAAGATCTCCAAACTTCAAATGCTTACTTCTAAATTTGAAAATCTGAGAATGAATGATAATGAAACTTTTGATGGTTTTTATACTGGTCTGAGTGACATTGTTAATTCTTGTTTTAACCTAGGAGAAAGTATACCTGAGTTAATTTTCAAAATTGTTAGAAAAATTTTGAGATCTCTACCTGAGAGATTTAGATCGAAGGTTACCGCCATCGAAGAGAGCAAAAATGTTGATGCTCTCGAAATCGAAGAATTGGTTTGTTCTCTCCAAACCTATGAGTTAAATCTGAACTCATCTAATAAACCAAAATCTATTGCCTTGAAATCCGTCAAGGAATCCATAGATGGTTCAAATAATGACTCTGGGGAAGTTGAAGAAGAGTTAGCTTTATTTGTAAAGAAATTAAGAAAATTTCTGAAATTTAATAAGAGATTTAATCCAAAAGGACAAAAATCTTTTGGGAAGCCTATGTCTAATCACCTTGAAAACAAGAAACATCTTAAAAGTGCTGACAGTAAATCTCAAGGTGTTCAATGCTATGAATGTCAAGACTATGACCATATTGTTGCTGAGTGCTCTAATAAGAAAATATTTAAGGGCAAGGTAAGGGATGACAGTGAATCTGAATCTGAGGAATCAGATAGTTCTTATTATGAGAAGATTAGTGGTTATATGGCCTTTACTGCATCTTTATCTGGGGTTGAAGAATCTTCTTCAAATGTTGTGAGTGACCAACACCATAGTGATGGTGAGGATGATGAGAGGCAGAATGACTCAGATTCTAAAGGAGACCTCGACGCAACCTATGATGAGCTATTTCAGGAATGCCTAAAGCTGAAAAGGTTCAATTTTCTATGACCAAAAATGTCAAATCTATTGAAATTGAAAGAGATGCCTTAGACCAAGTGGCTTTAGGGTTGAAAGTTCTTGTGTCACAGCTTAAGGAAGAGAAGACTTCCTTCCTTGTCAAGACTCAACTTCTTGAATCTGATTTGCATGTTTGTCTTGATAAAAAGATAAGTCTTGAAATCAAGTTGACTGATCTTGAGCAAAATCAGAGATGTGGAGATGTGAAGGAAACTCCATCTACCTCGAACATTGAGCCTAGTGATAAGAGGCACCCTCCTGAAAATATAAAAGACCCCTCTGCTCAGAATTTCATTCCTACATGTCATAAATGTGGAGAGAAAGGTCATATTAAGCCTCGATGTCCTAAACTTCTAAGAATGTCCAATCATGGTTTTAAGAACCAAAATAATTTTAATGGGAATCTTCAAAAGAGAGTTGAGGTCCCAGTGGAGAAGTCTAGGAGTTTGTGTGGAGATGTAATGAAAATTGCTCACAACTCTAGATAGTGGCATGGTCATGACACTCCTTATGCTAGATATAAAGGAGGTAATAGGGAGAACTATAATGCCCACCATAATTCTAGGACTCAATCCTAGAAAAGGAGGTATAGGAGGAAAAGGTAAAAGGTCATACCTACCTCTACTGAAACGGTTAGAGACCAAAGGTTCAATGAAGCTGCTAAAACTGTTTGGGTGAGAAAGAAAGACCTAAAGGGCTTCACTTAGCCCTTGCCTGTCATAGCCTAGGGTGTGCTTTGTTTGTTATATCTTGTCCTAGTGCTATGCTGCTTGTGTATTCTAGTAGTTTTTATTTTTTTCTTATTTGTTTTGGTTTGTTTTTATATTTTCTTTATTTTGAAAAATTCAAAAACATTGAAAAACTGTAAAATCCAAAATTATTTTTGTCATGTTGCCCTTGTTTGACTTGCATGATCTGCATTCCTTGTGTGATCTTTATTCCTATACTTATCTAGGGTTGAACATGAGTTTATTACTGATTGAGGATATATCACCTTCATACTCTCTTGGTTAGACTGAAAATTAGTGTGACGCCCTGAACCCGCGTCTTAGGGAATCGTGTTCCGAGACACCTGCCTAGTCATTCATACCAATGCAGCGAAAGACTTTGCCAGTAAAAATTACGAGAATTTTCAAACTTTACCCCCAATGAGGCAGACCGTCACTGGTCATCACAATAGCCATCACCACAAAACAAATACCTGTATTAAACATTTATGTCTGTTTACAAAACGTAGGCACCACTAATGCGCCGGGTAGTCCCTATCCAAATCCAAAAAGGTC
Organism: Tetracentron sinense; assembly: GCA_015143295.1. Classification (NCBI taxonomy): domain Eukaryota; kingdom Viridiplantae; phylum Streptophyta; class Magnoliopsida; order Trochodendrales; family Trochodendraceae; genus Tetracentron; species Tetracentron sinense. Next base: position 9,100,621 of record CM026555.1, on the reverse strand, counting down.
CAAGGTATGAGATCCACACCTACTGCTTAGCAATTCCTGTATCTGTTGACATAAAACGTCAGTGAGCTATGAAGCCCAATAAAACCACAGTCTTTCCATACTATTTTCAATGAATTAACATGCATCAATAACAACATAATAGTACAGATCCAGTGTTATGATACAGTATAATAATATATCCAAGTTATAATGTGACACACAGCCACACAGGGCTATTTTACCCAACACGAGATTCCCAATCTCGAAGATATCCAGTTATGGCTTCATTTTAACATTTCCACACAACAATCAGGTTATTCTTCGATTCCTTCGACTCTATTAACTGGCCGCAGGCCCATGCATAATTTTATTTGCACTATACATACTTGGACCCTTATCCAATCATCAATCATCGCTTGAGTCCTTTAGACTCATTTACACAATCTCGGGTAATATATACCCGATCAAGACCGAACTTTGGGTACTCTGCCTCAAATACCAACTTAGAATCTGAAGATTCACTACAACTTTGAGCACACCTGCTCGTACAACCCTAAATCCAAAGATTCAATACCAACTTGAGCACTCCGGCTCGACCAACTGTTTCGACACATGAGCACTCCGATTCAACAAACTGCGAAGCCGAAGATTTCATACCACACGAGCACCTGCCTAAAAAGAACAAACTCCTCAAATCCACTGGCCGGCCACATTCGTGTATTCGCGGCCATCTCAGCTCGATATCCATCTAGAAGGAACCTGTAGCCAACTAGCCTCTTCTAGCTAGTCTTACAGAGGAACCATAACATCCAATGCAACCACTCCTAGACGTCCCACCACGAAGGTAACCCCGATAAACCCAGCTGTCGCCCTCTTCTGACCCATCCAGAGAGGAACCCCCAGACTATACACCATCGGATGCTCAACCACTGATTCCCTAGGACTCCGGCATCTCTTAACTACCAGTCCCGGATGAACCACGACATCTAATGCTGCCACTCCTGACCTAGTCCAAGAGGAACCACGGACGACCTAGACAAACAGGCCGACATCTCCCGTCTATCAGTCCCAGGGAACCCATGACATCCAATGCCATCTTGGACCTAGACAAGGAGGAATCATGGCCCAACATAACCACAAGTTAGGTTTCCTAACCATGAACAACCCCAATTATCCCAAACCCTGCTTGGATAACCGACACACTTGAGCATCAGGCCCATATACCAAATCCACAAGTACACCACTCCAATAGGGAGTGCACCCAGGCCAATTGACACTTCCATTGCCTAATAAAATACAACACATATCATTTGTCATCCAAGGATGATCACCAAGCACATAGGGAAGCCCACCATTGCCTCAAAAAAAAATTTCTGTCAGGGACGATCGGTCGCTCATCACATGCAGGGACTTGGACCCCTTTTTTTTCCACAACATTTCACACCATGCCAAAAAATTATACCGTCTAAATTTTGGACTGCAGACAATCCAAAACCAAGGCTATATCCCTCTACTCTAATCAAATCCCTTCCCACATTCATCCACACATCATTTTTTAGGTTCTCAGACCCATTTAATCCCTTCCCACAATAATCCAAACACATCCATAGATCATTTTAGGGTCTCAGACCCTTTCATCCATCCACACATTCAAACCATGCCAAAATATAGCAATAAAAGGGGAAAATGAGAAGAAAAGAGATCTTTTTACCTTTTTCTAGTATTTCAGGGGTCTGCACGGACAATCCGTTGCCGCCAATGAGATCACCACGTCGACTAACCTTGGGGTAGCACGCATGCAATGTGCAGCCACTTTTATCTCTCCTCCTTTTTCTCTCTCTAAAAACTCTCTCTCTCTCTAAAAATTTGGAAACCCACTGTTCGAATGAAAATTTTGGGTTAAGGTAAAGCCTTATATAGGAAAATGGTTTGGATCATGCACAACGTGCACATAAGGAAATGGTGTGAATTTTGACTTTTCAACCATTTGACTTGGTTGGCCAAGTTTGACCGGATTCTGATATTTCACGACAACGGCCCGCGTAACCATACTAAATGATGTTTAATTCGAAGGAAACTTCAAGTGATCGACAATGAGGTAGTCCGACACCTACTGTAAAAATTTCAGAGAAAAATACTGAGTTTTGACAGTTGCACTTTAGTCCGGAAGAAAACTGTAAAACCCACTAATTTCCTGATTTTAGACACAAAACATGTTGTCATTTCTTCGTTTGAGATGATTAACTACCGAAACGACAGATGATCATCCTCACGGCTGACTGACATGTTGTGGCACTAGCTGCACAGATTTCAATTAGAATCCCCAACAATTATAGAGTCCCAACTGAATTCTGAAAAATCTAGAATTTCCTAGTTTTCTCGATTTTCTTACATTTAGGACCCCTGCGGTCTTGCGAATCAATACGCAACAGAATCAAAACTTTAGGTAACCGAACTTGGGGTAGTCCGACACCTACTATAAAAATTTTGGGAAAAATACTGAGTTTTGACAGCTGCACTTTAGTTCGGAAGAAAACTGCAAAACCCACTAATTTCCCAGTTTTTCTCAATTTTATCATACATAATGGCCCCGCAGACCTATGACAAAACTGATACGGTAGGGGTGTGTCTCGACAGTCGACTGGCACACTGTGTGCGATTTTTGAGAAAAGACACTGAGATTTTCTCGGTGCACTTTAATCCCGAGCAAAACGCACTTTTTATTAATTTAACAAACACTCAAATATTTAACCTCGGTTAAGCACCAATAAACGCATAATTTTATTATTTATAATTCTGGGGCGCTACAATTAGACTAGTTTTATCTTGCATAGTTGAGACTTATTCTTGTGTGTATGCTTTGCATTTTCACATCCAATCTGACTAATTCTGTTGAGAGGTCTATTTTCAATTTTGTAGGTGTTTGACTTATCCTAAAAGTGTGACCTTGGATGACCAATTTAGAATGACCATATTGTTAGTCATCCCCATTTTGTGTATCCTCCATGAGCAAAAATTATTGCAATGAAAAGGGCTACCTACTGGGCTAGTGTGAAAGTCACAATTGGATGCAAACAGTATGTAATGGCTACCTATGTAGACAGTAGTCATCTATCTGGGTTGTTAGAGTGAATGCTCCTGCTGCTAATAGCCAGGACTACCTACCTGGATAGTGTGAAAGTCATCATTGCATGAAAAGATATATTTAGATAAAGAACATCAAAAGAAATCTTACAAAGTTTGGAGGTATTTGACCAAAAGTAAAAGAAAAATATTAAGTCAAATAAAATAGATAAAGGAGCACCAAAATGTAAAAAATCAGCATATCTGGATCTAACTAGGTTTGACTTCTAAGATTTATGTCTCCGGGAGTCCCCATAGTAGTTCATGTCATATCCTTGGAAAGGGACAGAAACCTTGATTTAGTATCTAGTCAGACCACCACTACACACATATTGCTTCAGTTTTGAACTGTTCACTAAATGTGACTAAGTGAATTGGCTATGCTTTAGCATTCCATGAGATTTAGTTAGATGTGTATCCTCAATCGGACAAACTAATCATGTTCTTCATTGGATTTGTAATTTTAAATTATTACTATTTGGAATGCTTTTGATGCATGTTTGTGTGGCACTTGATATTTTTTTGTAATATTATTCCGTGTTTCCTTATTGGTTGTCATGGGCTTTTCTAGCTTAGGTGCCTTGATTTTGAAGTTGTCCTTGAACTTAGGGGGAGAAGATCAACTTGAATTATTGAGGGGTAGTTTGTGCTTTATATTGCTATTTGGTTCTCCGCTCTTTAGTCCTCATAATGTCTGCATTTACTTGGTTGTATTGTGATTGCCTTGATATTACACATGTGTTAAATTGGTATATTCTTTGTGATATTGGCTTCATGACTATCTTTGGCAATTGTGCCAAAAAGGAGGAGAATGTTGGGTACTAGTTCCCTAGTACCGTATTTTAGTACATTCCTTCCAATTCCTATGTTTATCTATTTGTATATTTTATATATGCTTTACTAAGTGTTTTATTTATGAGCATGTGTAGGTGCAGGGTTGCAACAAACAAATCTTACTTGACAAGAGCTTCAATGTCTTCACTTTGAGATTATGTTTCAATTGGTGTCATGTAATTGTGTTGGAGTCATGTAATGACCTAACTCTCATTTTGATGTGTTTGGGTGAGTTTGTGTCAAGTCATGTACTTCGGTTTGGTTTTGTCTCGGAATTGCCAAAAGGGGAGATTGTAAAGTCATGTTTTTGTTGGCAAAATTCTGAATCCAAAAAGGTTTCTAGTTCTCCTTAGGTCTCACCATTCGGTTCGATGAAAAAGTGAAGAAGAAGCCATGACAAAGCTTGAAGAAACATTTTCCGAGAATGGCTCAAGGATTATGATGGTAAATAAGACTTAGAGACCGAAAATTACCCAAATGGAAGTGCCCATAATCATCGAATTTGGTTCCAAAATGCCTAGGATAAAGTACATCAAAGTATAAGGAAACAAGGGTGAAAAACATTTATTTTCCACCTTTGGGTCGACCCATACCATATTGGGTCGACCCATTCTCATCAAAATTAGTATGGCGAAAATTGGCAGAGAGCACCCAAATAAGCGGGTCGACCCAAAGTGGTAGTTGGGTCGACCGAAGTGCACGTTTGGGTCGACCCAATCCTTAAATTTGTTTCTAAATTAATTTTGGCAACTTTCTAAAACATTGGTTTGGCTTCTCTATTTATTGGAACCCTTCTAGTCTGTGAATGGGTACTTGTGGAGAGTGTTGAGAGTGCATTGAGCTATCACTAGAGTTCTCATAAACTCTGGGAATTATTTCTCTCCTTCTCCTTTGTTAGTTATTCTAGAGATGCAAGTATAGTCATTCTAATCTCTGAAGACTTGCATTGTTTGATCCTCAAAGTTTAATGGGATCACTCTAGAGTTGTCCAAAACCATCAACCCGTTCTAGAAAGAACAAATTGGCTAGAGTGTTTCGAAGCTTTTTCAAATGAGATCGATCCGAGGAGGATCGTGGTTGTGTGATTTGGTCAGTGAAATCTGAAACCGTCATTGACGGAGATCAATCGTGGAGATCGTGGTTGCCGAGACACATGAGAAGAACAAGATACTGAGGTAAATTGTGAGTTTTGCGAGATCGTGATTACTTATTGGGTGTGTAGGACTAGCCGTTGATCCAGGAAGTCGAGTCCTGTTTGGGTGAGGTTCAAGTCTATGAGTATCTGGTACTTAATCTTAGTGGATTCTCATTGCTAAACTAGGTCCTGTGGTTTTCCCCGGAAAGGTTTCCACGTAAAAATTCTTGTGTTATGGTTTGCTCATTTCCCTTATTCCGCACTTTAAAGTTCATCATCCCTTAATTAATAATTTGATTGCATAATCTTAAAAAGGGTAGATAGACTTATAGGGAGACGTAACCATCCCCTTGAATTTGTGAGTTCTCAACTCAAATATTAGATTTGAGGTTCACCGGACTTTTTCAATTTGTATTGTCCTAATTTCGGGGATGAAATTTCTATAAGGAGGGAGGATGCAGAACCCCGGATCTTGATGGCATAGCATGGTGAATAGTGTTGTGAATAGTGTCTAAGGCTTAAAGCCTATTGTAATGCATTGAATGGTTATCAATGATAATAAGAACCTTATTTTGATATATTTCGGGTAGATGATGTGCTATGGCATGCATTAAAGCCTTAGAAACATTTTCTTAAGTTTATTGGTGTTTGGGATGAAGGAGCAAGAGTATAAAATACTCTAAATGTCAAAAAGGGGAATGTCTTAACATACCCTCAACTTTAGGGAACTCTACTTTTGTCACCGATGATCAAAATCGAATAATTCTTAAGTCATTAGAAATATATTGAAACCCTCTTCAATGTTCATGTTTATCATTTTTTCAGATTGTTAGTCGAAGTTAGGTTAAATGTTGATTTTCGAAGTCTGGTTTGCTATAATCCATCCCAAACAAGTCAGCTTTAAAGCCTATTTAGACCATTAAAAACTCAAAATTAGGAATATCTATCAGATACAAAAATGTTCCCCCTTGAATGACGAGTCCAATGCAAGTTGAATCGTCAAAATCTAATAAGCGAATCAAAAGTTATGATTGAAATACCAAAGCAGGAAAAACTCAAGCCAGTCAGAGCACCCACTCATCGACGAGTGCACCAGATGGCCATGAACTCGTTATCGAGTGAGATGAATAGAATGCTCAAAAATCCCACTCATCAACAACTGTAACCCACTCATCGACAAATGGAATCCACTTGTCGACTAGTATATGCGCAGAGATCAAGAAAAAGGGGATTTTAAAGGGTGCAAGCGTGATTTTGACAACCCTAACCCTATAAATACCCAATTTTCGTAGGATTGAGTTTTAACACTCTGAGAAACATATTTTGAGAGGAAAAGAGAGAGAGCTAGGTTTTCAGAAAGGGGTTTTCATTGTGAGATCAAAGTGGAGCTCAATCTTGCCCTAGAAGCTTAGATCTACTTCTTAAAGCTTGGATAAGCTTCCTCTAGGCTTGGATCTTCTTCCTCAAGCCTTCTCAATTTTGGATCGTGCATCTAAGGCAATTCTCAAGCTTTAACCAAAGTGTGTTTTTTTCTTAAGAGGTAACTACACTCTACTAACTAGCTTGTTGTAGTTTCATAAGTATGTACACCCTTCTAGTTAACTTAGTGATAATCTAGATCCCAAACTTAAGTTTCCAAGCTTTAAATATTGAGATTGCTTCCATGTGTTTCCAATTCCTAAATCTACTATGATTTCTCTAAATGTATGAACTATAAAATACGTTATAGAAGTATATAACGCTTTATTTTGTCGCATGTCAAATTACCTCCATTGTTGTATGAAATTTATTATTTTGTGTGGTGGACTATCCTTCCAATCTGAGTAAACCCAGACTATTAATTACCTTCCTGATTTGGGGAAGAATCTCTAATTAAGAAGAAGAATAAAGAAGAAACAAAATTTGAATAAAGTATTTGTATTTATTCAATGGGGTTGCCCAGATCTCATGTAGGCGTTACAAGTGTCTCATTGAGGTCCTTATATTTTCAGAAAAGAAGAGAGAATAGGGGTGACTATTTTATGAGGCTCACCTGATATTCTCCATGTCGAAGGACTCTTCTTCTTCGACTTGCTTGCTTTTGCTTGTTGTTCCTAGAAAAAGAGAATAATTCTTTCTTTTCTTTGTACTTTTTAGGAGTTTTCTCTCTCTTTCATTTCTTCGTGTGGGTTTCTTATGAGAAATCCTCCTTTTATAAGTTTGAGAAAGTCCTTTTTAGTCTCTCTCTTTGACTCCCTTATTTTAGGGAAGTTAGCTTGGGCTCTCCTCTTAAAGGAAGCCAGCTCACGGGTCTCCCTTATCTGGGAGACTCCTAAAGCTAAAGAGAGTCCTCTTCTTTTGAGGACTCTTGTACCAAGTTTCCCCTTTCGAGAGGAATCCTAGTACCTTTCAGAGAGGAAGAAGAAGATAATAACTTCTCCTTAAAAGGTGGATGTTAAGTCACATCCTTTCCTAGGATATAAGACAAATTCCTTTTATGATTATGGGGTGCCATATGGCATACCATGGGATTTTAAAAGAGGGGATCATTATCTTGGGATCCCCCAAAGCTGATAGAGAATCATTTTTATTAAGGATTCTCTGCCCTATGACAGTCGAGTACTGACTGCCAATTGGAGACAGACTGACCTAGGTCCAAGGCCTATTTGGGTCATGGACCAGGTCTCTGAAAGGGGACTGACCTTGGTCAGTCCACGGACCAAAGGGATGAGACCATGGATGTGGGCAGTGAAATCTCACCACCCGTAAGGCGAGTGCATGGTGCACGTACCTACATAGGATCACCACCCTTTGAATGGGTAGTTAAGCTTCACACATGCCAAAGGCATGCGCACCAGCTGGCCAAGGGTTGGCTCACCGCCAGCCCGCCTAGCATTAAATGCTGGCAATAGGGTAATAATGCCCCGTGGATACCTCTTTGTGTCAGTCCTTAGGGGACTGACACATGGATAAGGTTTGACCTCGCAGACAGACCCTCATTCAAGCTTGTAGACAAACTCCATGAGTCAATCCATAGGCCAGTCAATGACTAGCCCAGTCTGTGACCATAAAAGGCCATAGACCTAACCCAGACCAAGGGTTGGACCCATGGTCCCACCTTGTAATGGTCTGCGGACTGTCTAAGATCTGACCCTAGCCCATAGCCCAAGTAGGCTTTGGACATAACTTAGACCGCGGGTGAGACCCATGGTCTCACCTCTTTAATTTACGGACTGACCAAGGTCAGTCCTTTCCTAGATGGCAGCCAGTATTTGACCGCTATGGGGTAGGGAATCCTTAACAAAAAGGACTCTCTACCAGCTTTAGGGGATCCCAAGATAGAGATTCTCTCTCTTTCTCTAATGAGAGAGTATTATATGACACCCTATCTAAAAGGAGAAGTAATCTCTTCTCTTTTCTGGGGAGATAAGACTTTTTCCCCTTTTGGGGGGAAAGTCTGAACCTCCCAGGTTTCCTAGAAAAGGAAACCAATTTAGAGTACTTTGAAAAGGACTTTCATCCGTATGGTTTCTCTAAGATAAGAGAAACCAACTGTCATGGACAGATGGCCCTCTCTAAGGAGAGTTGGCCTCTTTTGATTTCCTAAAAAAGAGGAAGTCAAAGGGGAGTCCAAAGAGGACTCTCCAAAAGATGTAAAAGAAAGAGTTTCTCATAAGAAATTCTCAGAATTCACAAATATACATGAAAAACACAAGAAGAAAGAGGACAGAGAAAAAGAGCTTCCTTTTTTTACAGGAACAACAGTAACAAAAGGAGGAAGAAGAAGGATTTCATATAAAATAGAGAATACCAGGTGAACCCTCAATATGGCCACCTCTCTTTCTTTTCTTTCTATTGATGCTAAAAACATTTATGAGGTATCTTGTAACGCCTACATGGGATCTGGGCAACCCCAATTGAATAAATAGATATATTTTATTCAATATTTTGTTCTTCTTGTTATTCTTCTTCTTAATCAAAGGTTCTTTCCAAAATAGGGAAAGTAATTAACAGTCTGTGTTTACTCAGATTGGAAGGATAATCCTCCACAAAAACAATAAACTCCATACAACAATGGAGATAATCTGACCGCAATATTCAAGAGGACAATCAATAAAAAAGACCAACTGAAAATTGTGTGTACATTGGGTCTTGCCCGTGGTCTGGGTTAGGTCTAGGACCAAGTATAGTGATGGTTGATCCGTGAGGTCTTGGCCCTCATGGATTGGACATGTGTCAATCTATAGGAGGTTAGCACTCAAGTTTGATCCATTGGGATTCATCCTCATGGATTGGACACATGTCAGCTTCTTGAAGGTTGGCACTCAAGTTTGATCCGTGGGGATTTATCCTCATGGATTGGACACATGTCAGCCTCTTGGAGGCTAGCACTCAAGTTGGTTGATCCGTTAGGTTTTTATCCTCAAGGATGAGATACACGTTAACCTCATAGAGGTTGGCATAATAGTTTGATCCGTGAGGTTTCCAACCTCACGGACGGGATCATTGTTAGCCTCTCGGAGGCTAGCACGTCCTTAGGGTATCATTGCAAGCTGTCAGCATTAAATACTGATAGGCTAAAGGACTGCACCTGCCATAGGCATGCCCAAAATTCAACCGCCTCTCCAAGAGACAGTGATTCGGTGCATGTAAGCGCATGAACACCTGCACAATGGATGGTGAGATTTCACTGCCCACAAATGCCCCTCAGGATCTGGACGGTTGGAAATGATCCATCCATCCGGATCCTAATTTACTTTTCTTCTTCTTGATTTACTAAAGATGAGAATGAGGGTTTCATACCTCATTCAGGCAGATTGGGTGCCCATTTGGGCATTTCTTTAGGTCTTTTGGTCCTGTGATCCCTTGAAATGCATTCTTTTTGCATCTTCTTGGGTTTTCTGTAACTTCTGGCAGGAATTCTGGTTCCATGCCAGAACCCTTGAGTTCTCCAATCATGGGAAACCAGATTGGTAACTCACTGCCCGTGGTCTATAGCCACGGATAGCTTGCCCACAGGACTTTTGTCCGAGAACTTAAACACCTTGTCCGTGGATTTTTGTCCACAAATACTTTTATCATTCTTAAACTTTTGTCCTTAAATATTTTGAGTATCCATGGATATTTTCCATGCACATGTTGCCCACAAGACTTTTGTCTGTGAGCTAAAAAATTCTACCCATGGAGTTTTGTCCATGGATACTTTTAATTTTCACGGACTTTTGTCTGTGGAAATTTCGAGTATCCGTGGATATTTCTCACGGATAGGTTATCCATCGGATACATATCCGTGAACTAAAAGAAATTCTATCTATGGACTTGTCCATGGATCTCACCCTTAGCATCTACCCTTAGACACTTGCTATGGCAATTTTATTTTTGGACGCATGCCTTAAGTAAGGTATACAGACTCGGGTTTTAAACCTAAATCTAGAATTGATTAATCTTTTAATCACATATTTAATCATTTCAAATTATCAAGGTGGGTGTATACTCCCATCTAAAGACTCACTTTTGACCATTTTTTAATCTAAAATTTATAATTTGTCTTAATCTCTCAGGGCTAAATTATTTTTCGCGTTTTGTTCTTTTCTTTTTCAGAATGGCTAGAGCACCGAGATATTTTTATGGATCCGAAAACCTTCATCAAGTTGATATTAATGAAGATGACAAAGTTGGAGCGAGCCTAAATCGCCAGCTTGATATCATGGGAGCATTTGGAGTAGAAGACATTGAGCCGCTTCCAATTGCGGATCCTAGAGAGTGGGTGCTTCGTGCACGAATACTCATATGCATTTATGATGCTGAAAGAGGTCTAATAGGCAACAGATCTATTTCTGATGGAAACTATTTGACACCTTCTCACGCTACTGTAGATCCACTGGGCGAAGACCCAGAGAGAGTACTGAAAGAGGTCTTTCCTATTCTGCTGACCCGAACTGATGACGTCTGCTGGGATACATCTATGGTCATAAGAAGTTGTTCAACAGTTGATGGCATGACTTTACGACCGTAATGGGTTTACAATGTATACGTGCATTTCCGTGATGAGCTGATAGCACTTGGCATCCGGTGAGTGATTGGACTAGCAAGATATGAATACAAGTGGGATGCTTTTTTATTTTGCAGCCTTCTCAATCGTTGGTGCGCCGAGGCCAACACTTTTCATATGGCGTAGGGAAAAGTTGGACTTTCGATCCATGCAATGAACCGCATTTCGTGGCTGCCGATCAGCTGAGCTTTCTATGACGAATTCAACCCTCTTAATAACATTCTATATTTAGAGAACGTTCCCTCTTGTACCCGAGAGTTATACCGGGTTCACAACGCTCTTTTAAAAGCAAATGCAGACAGTGTGACGACTCCTGTCAATAAAGATAAGGGCAAGGCTTCCATTGTTGAACAGGAGACTGAAAAACCAGTGCCGAGCAAAGGTGCAAAGGCACGTAAAGTGAATTGAGTCACCTTGAGGCAATGGTTGGAATATTTTTTCAAGGGAGAACCATACGAATATTCTAAACCAATCTACGCCACTCTGTCATCAGGAGTTCGAAGATCAGAACCAGTGCTGGAATTAGTTGAGAAGGTTATTTGGCTACTTTCCTATCCTGCTAGCTATGCAGTTTTGTCCTGCCTTTGTACACAGGAGAAGTAATCTGCCCTGAGACATTCCAATGATGGCGTCCTTATACAGAGAGATGGGAGTTCTTGCCCAAAGCAAGTATCCGGGCCACAACTAGCTCAAGGTCCTTTCTAGTACTTATTTGGCTGGACTGGCCAATATTTCCCTTCTTCTTATCTGAGAAAGATAACTACCGATGTCGCGACCCAAAACCCACCCTAGGAGTTAGAGTGAACTTTGGACGACTAATCATGACTTGCTTGACAAACCAACCTGCAAAAATCCACAGAGCATATACAATAGAGGATATAAATAGCGGAAACATACTCTAACATAGCACAGTGGAAGTCTAAACAAACCTCTATGTATATACGAATCCAAGTTTACACAAAAGGAATCCAGAAGAAAGTGCGGACAGACCCGCCAAAATACATGAATGTATATCTCTCATCTCACCCATAGCTATTCACTCAGAATCTACAACCACCTAATGGTAACCCTCTACTGGAGGTTCCTCCAAAGGTTTCTCGACGTACTCCTCCTCCACCCAAGGGCTCGGAGCACAGACATCAAAAGGAGCAGCTGCTCTGCCATCACCTGCCGACATAAGAAGTACGGCTGAGCATGGAATACTCAGCGGGTACCAAGCACTAACCAATAGTCATAGCATACGGATAGCATACATAAAGCAGGAAACAATTCACGCATATAAAGTAGGATGATTCATATCATGACAATAAAGTAAAGCAATATAATTCATCATGTTTGCAATCATAAAAGCCGGTAAAACCCTTGAAATCTTGTGCACTTGACATGACTGAAATTACCCTTTTTATGCTTGAAACCTTGTCTACCGTGTCATGCTTGTATCATGCGTGTCATGTCATGCCATACGTGTATCATGCTTGCTTGTTCTGAAAAGTAATCTACTTGTGAGGGAAGGGAGACCCTTCTTCCTAGAATGCTCATGCTTGTCCTTCCACTTGTGAGCTTCACTTGTGAGATGTCCTTGTGAGACACACTTGCGAGGGAAGGGAGACCCTTCTTATGAAAATGCATGATTGTCTTGTCCTTGCCAAAAGCGAGGTAAAACATATCGTAGGATATGCCCCACCTCTAAATCCCATTCTTGAAAACCTCGGTAGATCATGTCATGTATGCGTGCTCGTGAAGTCGTGTGCATACTTGCATTTGGAATTAAATATGGCATTTGAGTAATTCATAACACATAACATCAATGATTTGGGCAATTTAATATTCATATCATTTAGGGAAAGCGAACAATCACACTATCATGACCCTAGCAATTTCCATAAACCTTAAACATGTATTTTCTTAATTTATTATTCATTTTATTCACCTTGGCATTTCATCAAACATGGTGCATTCATTATTTATTAACCCTACAACATGCTTTTCTAGGTGGGTTTTACTCACATCACATATGTATGTTTATTATGAGTACAATGCCCTCCCCGTTCATCCATCACATCAATACACACGGCATCCAATCGTCCACATTCATCTCCATTCATCATTCACCATTCACCATTCACAACCCATCTCATAATACATGGATGTATAAAGGAACACAAAGAAAATAAAGAAAAAGAAGAACTATAACTAGGAGGATAGCAAGAAGTACCGACCTTGAAGAAATGAGGAAGAAACCCCTTCCAAAAACGACCGTGTAGCTGCTGTCCTAGCTTGGATCACGAGCTCCTCGAATGCTTGAGCCTTGATCTTGAAGAAAACGGGCTTGGGGTTGATCTAGGGTCTTAACCCCTTTGATTTCTCCCCAAATGAAAACCTAGGTTTGGGAACCCTTTCTCCTTTCTTCTAATCTCCCAAATCTTCTAAGTGTTGAGAATGAGCCCTAAAGGCTCGGGCGATCCTATATAAGAAAGGGTATAACACCCGAATGCCGAAAATGCCCTTAGTGAAAATTCTGCAAAACGCGTGGACCGAGCGATCGGTGTTTATGACCGATCGATCGGTTGCCTACCGAGCGATCGGTGTGTTGACCGAGCTCTCGACCAAAAATCAACTCTCTGGAAAATTTCCCCATACAAAATCTTGACCAGTCGATAGCTACCGATCGATCGGTTTTGGACCGATCGATCGCTCTATGGACCGAGCGATCGGTTGCCTGCAGGTCCAGACTGTTTTGGCCATATCTTTTGACTCGCTCGTCGGATTTTGACGATTCAACTCGCGTTGGGTTCGTACTTCGAAAAGAAACATTTTTGACATTTTGGAATTTTCAATTTCTTCCTTATTTATCAATTGTACTACTTTAAAGGCAAACTGACTACGAAAGTGTCATGTATTAAGCATGAAAAAGTCTGGGGCTCTACATCCTCCCCCCTTACAAAAATTTCGTCCTCGAAATTTAGACGATACTTGCATTACAAACCAAAACAAAATTACAAGTCATACACAAAACCTATACAAAAACTTATTCAAACAATTCCGGGTACTTCGCTTTGACTTCGACCTCTCGCTCCCATGTAGACTCTTCTCGAGCATGATGTTGCCACTGCACGAGAACCAATGGAATCATTTTGTTGCGAAGGACTTGATCTCTCCGATCCAATATATGAACCGGCCTCTCAACTAAAGTGAGATCCTCTCGAATTTCCAACGGTTCCAAGTCTATGACATGCGAAGGGTCCGCATTGTACTTCCGAAGCATAGACACATGGAAAACATTGTGAACCGCGGCCATGTGAGGTGGAAGAGCTACCCTGTAAGCAACCTCGCCAACTCGCGTGACGATCTCAAACGGGCCAACATAGCGAGGACTAAGCTTGCCTCGCCTGCCAAATCTCATAATCCCCTAGCTAGGAGATACCTTCACAAAGACTTGATCCCCAACCTGGAATTCCAAGTCCCTTCGGCGCGTGTCCGCATAGCTCTTCTGACGATCTTGAGTGGCTTTCAACCGATCCCGGATGATCTTGACTATACTAGCAGTTTGCTCAATCAACTCCGGACCAAGTACTTTTCTTTCTCCTACCTCATCCCAGTAGAGAGGAGACCTGCAACTTCACCAATACAAAGCTTCGAATGGAGCCATTTGGATACTCGCCTGATAGCTATGGTTGTAGGCGAACTCTACCAAAGGCAAGTGCTCTTCCCAACTGCCTTTAAAATCCAGCATACAAGCCCGAAGCATGTCTTCTATAACTTGGTTCACCTCTCAGTTTGTCCATCCGTCTGTGGATGAAAAGCAGTGCTGAAATCAAGTTGGGAACCCATAGCTTCCTGAAAGCTTTTCCAGAATATGGATGTGAATCTCGGATCCCGATCTGAGACAATACTAACTAGCACCCCGTGTAGTCTAACTACTTCCTTGATGTACAGAGTGGCTAACTGATTAGAATTGAACGTGGTCCGGTAAGGTAAGAAATGCGTGGACTTTGTCAAACGATCCACTACTACCCATATCGCATCTGAGCCCCTTACCGTCTTTGGCAAGCCAACTATGAAATCCATGGATATGTTCTCCCATTTCCACTCGGGAATAGGAAGAGACTGTAATAGACCAGCGGGTCGCATGTGTTCTGCTTTCACCTGCTGGCACACCAAACACCGTGCCACATACTCCGCAACATCCCTCTTCATATTCCGCCACCAAAAGTGACTTTTGAGGTTCCGGTACATCTTCGTACCCCCAAGATGCACTGTGTACTTAGAACGATGTGCTTCATCCATGATCTCCCTTCGAAGATCTACATTAGCTGGAACACACAACCTTCCCTTGAATGTGATAGCACCTCGGCCAGTGAGAGAGAAGTCCTCACTACCCTTAGTAACTTCCTTGTCCCGATAAGCCAACAATTCAGCATCTGTGGCTTGGTATTCTTGGATCAAATCTATAATGTATGGCCGAACCGTGACATTTGTCAAGATAGGACTAAGGACAGAGTCATTCACACTAATGTCCAGATTTGCCAAATCTTCGAGTAGCTTCCATTCCTGTACCAACATGCATTCTAATAACCCCGGAGGTCTTCTACTCAAAGCATCAGCCACTACGTTTGCTTTACCTGGGTGGTATTGAATGGTACAATCATAGTCTTTCAAAAATTCCATCCAACCCCGTTGCCTTAGATTCAGCTCTTTTTGAGAAAAGAGATACTTGAGACTCTTGTGATCCGTGAACACATAGAACTCCACCCCATAAAGGTAATGACGCCAAATCTTAAGTGCAAACACGACCGCCGCAAGCTCCAAGTCGTGCGTGGGATAATTCTTTTCATGCTCCTTCAATTGCCTTGATGCATAGGTTATGACTTTCTTGTGTTGCATGAGTACACACCCAAGTCCAACGTGTGAGGCATCACTATACACCTCATACCCATAAGGTCCGGATGGCACAGTAAGGACAGAGGCTGTAGTAAGCCTCTTCTTCAGTTCCGTGAAACTGATCTCACACTTATCGCTCCATACAAACTTTGCATTCTTCCTCGTCAGGTAAGTGAGTGGTGCAAGGCTGGAGAAACCCTCCACAAATCTCTTGTAGTAGCCTGCCAACCCAAGGAAACTACGTACCTCTGTGACACTCTTGGGCCTCGCCCAACTCATGACTGCCTCTATCTTCTTCGGATCCACCGAAATGCCTTCCGCGGATACAACGTGGCCTAGGAACGCCACCTCTTCCAACCAAAACTCACACTTGCTAAGTTTGGCGTATAAGTTGTGCTCTCTCAGCATTCCCAAAGCAAGACGAAGGTCTCGCATGTGATCTTCCCGTGTCTTGGAATATATCAAGATGTCATCGATAAACACGATCACACATCGATCAAGACATGGCTGGAACACCCGGTTCATCAAATCTATAAAGGCTGTCGGCGCGTTCGTGAGACCAAAAGGCATCACCAAGAACTCGTAGTGTCCGTATCGAGTCCGGAAAGCAGTTTTGGGAATATCTTCCGCCTTAATCTTCAACTGGTGATAGGCCGATCGAAGATCTATCTTTGAGAAAAATCTCGCTCCTTTCAACTGATCGAACAAGTCATCAATTCTAGGCAATGGATACCTATTCTTTATAGTGACTTTGTTCAGTTGCCGATAATCGACGCACATCCGCATGGAGCCATCTTTCTTCTTAACAAATAACATCGGGGCACCCCATGGTGAGACACTTGGTCAAATAAAACCAAGGCCTTGCAATTCCTCCAACTGAGTCTTCAACTCTTTGAGTTCAATAGGGGCCATTCTATACGGAGCCTTGAAAATAGGAGCTGTGCCTGGTGTAAGCTCGATCCCAAACTCAATCTCCCTGTCTGGAGGCAACCCTGGCAACTCCTCTGGAAATACATCCAGGAATTCACTCACGACCGGAATAGTCGAAGAGTCCTTTGCCTCGGGGTTAGCTAAGCTCAACGCCGCAAAGCGAGCAATACCTCTACCTTTCAACCCTCGAAAATGGAATGGTTTTCCTTCTACTGGCCGGAAGAGTACCATCTTTTCAAAACAAGCCACATGCCCATGATGCGTTGCTAACCAATCAATTCCCAATATAACATCAAAGTCTTGAAATCCGAGGATGATTAGATCAACCGCCAATTCATGGCTCCCCACTTGAACCACACTGTTTCTATACACTTTATCCGCCAATACTGTCTTGCCAAGAGGAGTTGAAATGGCTAACTCCGGTTCTAACTGACTAGGCTCCACAGAAAAGCCTTCTGAGAAGCTCGGCGAGACAAACGAATGAGTAGACCCGGTATCAATCAACACTCGAGCTAAACATTCATTGACTAGTAAGGTTCCTGAAATTTTTAGCTAGTTCAGTCAATCCATGCATCAACATCATATATATGGTAAATAGATATATATATATATAGCACGCCACATACGTACACAAGGAATAAGGCATAACATGAAATCGCGGATAAAAGAATAACTCTAAATGCGTACCTTGCACCACATCATCAGATGCAAGTGCATCACCCTCTGTCAAGGCAAAAACTCGCCCCTGGTTCGCTTGGTGAGGCAGAGGTGTAGACCGGGTAGTCTGGGATGACGCCTGATATGATCCTGCTGGGCGTGCTGGGGGCCTAATCCCCTGAGACTAGCCTGGTAAATGCCGACTGGGGCAATCCCTGATCATATGGCCCTAGCGACCACAATGAAAACATCCACCTGATGCCCTTCGGCAATCTCCTGCCGGGTGCCTTCGGCCGCACGAAGTGTAGACCTCGTGTGTATAGGTCGGAGGGGCCGGAGGTGGAGCATACCTCACCGTTTGAGGTGCAACTGGCCGTGGAGCTGGAAGAGCCTGAGGTCACGGTGGCTGAGGCACATATTGCCGTGGAGATGGAGGCGCATTAGATGGCCTCATCGGTGATGCTGGCCATGCATACTGATAAGGGCCGGTACTAGCTCGCCTCTCTAGATGTGCTGAACTACTGGCTTGGCCTCTTGCCAACTCCCTCTTCTTGGACACCGCCTCAGAATTTACCTCGATCAATAAGGCTTTGTCTACCACGTCCGGATAAGTAGTGTGCCTGAAAGCCGATACTTTCTCCATAATAACATCCTTGAGCCCTTGCTCAAATCTCCTCGCCTTCCTTACCTCAGTAGCCACCATGTGAGGTGCAAATCTAGAGAGCTCCGAGAACTTAGCTTAATATTGTGCTACTGACATCGAACCTTGCTCAAGGTTGATGAATTCTCTCTCTTTCCTTTCCCGTGCTTCGATCGGAAAGTACTTCTTATAAAAAGTGTCCTTGAACTCCTCCCAAGTCCAAGGTTGACCCTGCATGGTCAAATCTCGCATCCTCAATGCGGACAACCACTAATGGTGGGCTTCGCTCTCTAGCATGAAAACTGCCCATGCTACTCTATCCTCCTCTGTAGGCGAGAGGACCGCAAAGATCTTCTCCATCTGGAGGATCCATGCCTCTGCAGCAAGAGGGTCCACACTCCCATGCAATGGTGGAGGCCTCAATCTCCTGAATGCCTCAACTCCAGCTATACGATGTACTGGAGCTGCCGGCGGTGGAGTAGGTGCCGCCGACGATGGTATAGCTTGCCGAGCCGCCAGTATGGCGAGTGTCTCAGCAATAGAGCCTAAGACCTGGGAGAGGTCCGGCTGCTCATCCTCATCTCTGGAAGAAGATGAAGCTCTGGTGTGTGGTCCACGACCCCGTGTGCCCCGCCTCATGACTAAAGTCCTGAGAACAATAGCACCACATGAGTCTCACTTGAAACCACAATTTATCGCATTTCCATTTCACAATAATTCAAGTGGCATTATGTGTATAATATAATACTAATATGCATCGCATCACAACCATCGGTGTATTTACAATATTATACCTTGGTGTTCTAGCGCTCCTAAGACTCGTACCTGGTTGAAACAACCATTTTGACTAAGACTAACATTTAGTCTTTCACTTGGATCAAGACTCGCTTCCGACTTACTTCCTTCCTAACTTGTTTCCCAACATATGCTCTTGTTAAGCCGTGGTATTCGATTCTAAGTGACCCTAGAGACCTAAAGCCTAAGCTCTGATACCACTGCTGTCGCGACCCAAAACCCACCCTAGGAGTTAGAGTGAACTTTGGACGACTAATCATGACTTGCTTGACAAACCAACCTGCAAAAATCCACAGAGCATATACAATAGAGGATATAAACAGCGGAAACATACTCCAACATAGCACAGTGGAAGTCTAAACAAACCTCTATGTATATACGAATCCAAGTTTACACAAAAGGAATCCAGAAGAAAGTGCGGACAGACCCGCCAAAATACATGAATGTATATCTCTCATCTCACCCACAGCTATTCACTCAGAATCTACAACCACCTAATGGTAACCCTCTACTGGAGGTTCCTCCAAAGGTTCCTCGACGTACTCCTCCTCCACCCAAGGGCTCGGAGCACAGACAACAAAAGAAGCAGCTGCTCCGCCATCACCTACCGACATAAGAAGTACGGCTGAGCATGGAATACTCAGCGGGTACCAAGCACTAACCAACAGTCATAGCATACGGATACCATACATAAAGCAGGAAACAATTCACGCATATAAAGCAGGAATGATTCATATCATGAAAATAAAGTAAAGCAATATAATTCATCATGTTTGCAATCATAAAAGCCGGTAAAACCCTTGAAATCTTGTGCACTTGACTTGACTGAAATTAAGCTTTTTATGCTTGAAACCTTGTCTACCGTGTCATGCTTGTATCATGCGTGTCATGTCATGCCATGCGTGTATCATGCTTGCTTGTTCTGAAAAGTAATCTACTTGTGAGGGAAGGGAGACCCTTCTTCCTAGAATGCTCATACTTGTCCTTCCACTTGTGAGCTTCACTTGTGAGATGTCCTTGTGAGATGCACTTGCAAGGGAAGGGAGACCCTTCTTATGAAAATGCATGATTGTCTTGTCCTTGCCAAAAGCGAGGTAAAACATATCGTAGGATATGCCCCACCTCTAGATCCCATTCTTGAAAACCTCGGTAGATCATGTCATGTATGCGTGCTCGTGAGGTCGTGTGCATACTTGCATTTGGAATTAAATATGGCATTTGAGTAATTCATAACACATAACATCAATGATTTGGGAAATTTAATATTCATATCATTTAGGGAAAGCGAACAATCACACTATCATGACCCTAGCAATTTCCATAAACCTTAAACATGCATTTTCTTAATTTATTATTCATTTTATTCACCTTGGCATTTCATCAAACATGGTGCATTCATTATTTATTAACCCTACAACATGCTTTTCTAGGTGGGTTTTACTCACATCACATATGTATGTTTATTATGGGTACAATGCCCTCCCTGTTCATCCATCACATCAATACACACGGCATCCAATCGCCCACATTCATCTCCATTCATCATTCACCATTCACCATTCACAACACATCTCATAATACATGGATGTATAAAGGAACACAAAGAAAATAAAGAAAAAGAAGAACTATAACTAGGAGGGTAGCAAGAAGTACCGACCTTGAAGAAATGAGGTAGAAACCCCTTCCAAAAACGACCATGTAGCTGCTGCCCCGGCTTGGATCACGAGCTCCTCGAATGCTTAAGCCTTGATCTTGAAGAAAACGGGCTTGGGGTTGATCTAGGGTCTTAACCCCTTTGATTTCTCCCCAAATGAAAACCTAGGTTTGGGAACCCTTTCTCCTCTCTTCTAATCTCCCAAATCTTCTAAGTGTTGAGAATGAGCCCTAAAGGCTCGGGCGATCCTATATAAGAAAGGATATAACACCCGAATGCCGAAAATGCCCTTAGTGAAAATTCTGCAAAACGCGAGGACCGAGCGATCGGTGTTTATGACCGATCGATCGGTTGCCTACCGAGTAATCGGTGTGTTGACCGAGCTCTCGACCAAAAATCAACTCTCTGAAAAATTTCCCCATACAAAAATCTTGACCAGTCGATAGCTACCGATCGATCGGTTTTGGACCGATCGATCGCTCTATGGACCGAGCGATCGGTTGCCTGTAGGTCCAGACTGTTTTGGCCATATCTTTTGACTCGCTCGTCAGATTTTGACGATTCAACTTGGGTTGGGTTCGTACTTCGAAAAAGAATATTTTTGACATTTCGGAATTTTCAATTTCTTCCTTATTTATTAATTGTACTACTTTAAAGGCAAACTGACTACGAAAGTGTCATGTATTAAGCATGAAAAAGTCTGGGGCTCTACAACCGATGCCGAGATGGACCTGCCATACTTGATTTACATAGCAGGTCAGATGCCTTCTAAATACTGCTCTTGGGAGGTAGTCAAAAACATGTTCGCTGCTCCAGGTCTATATAAAGCTCATCCTTTTAAGGGAGCTTCTGAGCTGGCCGGAAACATCTACTTGGTAGATGACATGGACCTCAGCTACACCGGTAGAGATTTCCTGATGATGATGAGTCTTCGTCCGGCCAAGTTAATGTGGTGCTTAGGAAAAGAATGTTTTGTGGAACCTTATTACCCGAGTCGATTTGCCAGGCAATTCGGGTATGATCAAGCTAAACCACCAGCCTTAGAGACTATTGATCATATGTTGACCGATTTTCAGCAGATTAAACAAGAATGGAATCACTTGATTCGTGTTTAACACTTGGTCAAGGTTCTTTATCCCGTCTCAAGTGCAAGAAGGTCGACCCTCATGGAGATTCTCAGTATGGTGGCTAAACTGTACTTCTGCTTACTTAAAGTACGGTGGCCATGACATTCTAGTTGTAATTATGAAGGAACATCTGGTGAAGATTACTACCATTACAGCTGGGGCAGATGAACCCAATCCTACTCAAGCACCTGGTGCTAGGAAGAGAAAAGAACCATCAATGGCTAGAGCACTCGCCAAGAGATAGAAAAAAATTGTCACCACCCATAGACATCCAAAGACTAGATCAACTTCTAAGGGGAGAGGCAAGCATGACCAGAGAAGCCAGTCTCCAATTATAGAGTTGACTGAACAAGAGCTACAAATGGCCAGGATATCTTCTCTTATGGTCGAGCATAATATACCAATTTATGCTGACACAGATGATGTTGAGGGAGGACATGAGGCACCTGGTGGCACAGTAAAATTTATTATTCATCTAGAAGACCCTTTGACTGTAACCCCTATTAGGGTAACTATTCAGCTTCTCATTTTAGATGGGTTGGGTAAGACTATTGCAGCTGACCCAACTGATAATGTTGATGTATGGGCTGAATCACCGGCAGATAATGATTATCAATCCATTCCTAGTCAAATTCTAGATGAATTTGTTAATAATAGTCAGGATGCTCCCGTGGGCTCAAATCCTTATGAAGATCGTTTGGCAGCCGCTATGGAAGAAGCTCATAGAGCCTATGAGTTAAGAGAATAGCTATGCTTTGATGCTCAAATGGCTTAAGCCACTTTGCTCTCTTGTTAAATCAGCAGAATATCAGGAAATCTAAGAAGGACAATCATCTAGATCAAAAGCCGCTGGAGAATTTGTTCAACCCGTAGGAGTTATTTCCAGGGTTACACCAGTTGAGACTGATTCTGGCTCTTCAAGAAGTGAGGTAGTGGTGATGGTGAATACGACGAGTATTAACCCTTTCTGATCACTTAATTATAAACCTTGCAATTGGTATTAATCCCGTAAGATACTGGTGTAAGGGTCGAACCACATAGAATTACACTGGTCTAACTGTTATCTTCTCTAAATTAAACCTAACTAGAGGTTAAAAAGTTGATTGTTGATTGATTTCAATTACAACTAAATTATCCTAAATTATCTAAACTAGAAAATAGTTAAAAGAGTTTGTGAAGATATGGGAGAAGCCTAGGACAGAGGAATCCACCTCTAGCCTAATATTGCATTGCATGTATTTATTTAAAGTCCTTAGCTCGTAAACATCAAGGTTGAGAGCGACTGCAAGTCCCTACTCAATAGATCTAGAAAGATCTCAAGTAATTAGATTTAAGATATGCTTTATCTACGATCAGCACAAGTGATACATTAATCTAGGGTTGTGGTATCACTTGTCTTCTCTAGGTATTGAGCATCTTAAAATCTAGTCACTTAATCATTAGGCACCATTGCACAATATCTACGATTGGGATCACAGAAACTAACCTAGATTGATTTTAAACTCAATTTAGTTAAACCTAAGACAAGGAAAACACCATTGAGAATAATTGTTGACATTAAATTTGTTTACCAAAGCAACCCTCTTTAATATGCAATCGAATGTTTACAAG
Organism: Tetracentron sinense; assembly: GCA_015143295.1. Classification (NCBI taxonomy): domain Eukaryota; kingdom Viridiplantae; phylum Streptophyta; class Magnoliopsida; order Trochodendrales; family Trochodendraceae; genus Tetracentron; species Tetracentron sinense. The sequence continues at coordinate 9,077,224 of CM026555.1, read as the reverse complement.
AAAAGGACAAAAATAAAACAAAAATACAATACTCGGCTAGGGTTTCGATGAAACCCTAGAGGGTGAAGTTAGTTCATCCCGAAGGTGATGAACTCCATGGTTGTTGAAGAAGAAACTCCGAGACTTGGTTGCATCTTTGATCTCCATTTTTCAACCACTTCCAGTTCTCCACGTCCAAGAGGTGATAATCTAGGGTTTTTCTTCTTTTTGTCTTTTATACCCCGTGTCTAAAACTAGGATCATTAATCACCCCCCCCCCAAGAGTAGTGCTGAAGGAGAAGGCTTTTACATGCACAAATCCCAAGGCAAACGTCGATCTACGATTGTTCGTAGGTATCCTATGAACGATCGTAGCTCACAATTTTTGTTGATCTTCTTCTTTTCCCTTTTTGCTTTCTCATGGGTGATGACTTTTTATGCTTTTAAGGTTCATTCACTGTCATGTTAACTATTTTGCTTCATTTGAACCTGAAATAGAGAAAGAAACCAAAGTACCATAAAACAGTTTCATAATGAGCTCAAAGGAACTAACATATATAATTTGAGGTTCTTAAATATGTATAATTATGCACCTATCACTGTCAATGAAGTTCCTAATATAAAACAAGTAGCATCAGCTAAACCTGAAAGGCCAGTCGTATCTGAAATGACACGAGAATTGGAGAACATTGCTCCTCAAGTTGAGACAACAACCGAGCTTGACGTAAGAACAGAAATTGAGACAAGGGACAATGTGAGGTCCAACGAAAGGATTGAGACGGAGATAAATTTAAAACCATAAACTGAAATAGAGTCAGAGTCTAAAATAACCGCTGAAGCAAGGTCAGAAGTTAGGATGGATGCTGAGGTCAATATGGGACCTAAAGCTGAAAAAGATGGTGAGGCTAATGTTGAGCCTGATGTTGAGATAGATGCTAGGACTGAGTCAGAAGCCAGAGTCAAAATTGAGGCAGCTCAAGAGCCTAAGTCGAGGACTTCTGAACTTTATGTCCAAGGTGAGGACCAGGATACTGATGTGATTGGGATGGAAATAGTTCCTTATCTTGCACCATTCATTGGTGAAGGGTCGACTTCCGAGGACTTACCTTTTCTTATCAAAACCCCATCACCTAAGTACATTCCATCTACTCCCCCAACTGATCAATCTACGGGTCCATCATCTCCCTTCAAGCTCCCTTCACCTGAATATACCCCATCCACTCCTCCACCTAATCAATCCGACGAAGGACCTCATGGATTTGAGGATCTTCCATCTGACAGATGGTTGGAAGACAGGGATGATTTTAAGTCCCTTCTTGGGAGAATTTCTGGACTTCCCGGTATGTAGATTTACCTTCTCCTCTACTTTTCCACTACTAGTTTTCATATCTGCTAATTCCCAACCTTTTTTGTAAGCCTTATCAGAGAAATCATTAATGCTCTGAAGTTTACTTTTGGAGTATCGAGAACTGCTCTAGCTACTCCTCCATCCAAATCCATGGCTGATGTTTATGTAGAGAGCGCTAAACACGTACTCCAAGGCTTGAAGAACTCTTTGCTTAATAGAGATTTCAAGGATTTTGAGCAGATAAAGGAAGACTATATTTTAGCTTTCAACATTCTTGACCGTCTGGGTATCAGGGATCCCGTCATGCAATAAGAAGCTGAAGCTAGGATTAGTTCGGCTCAGAAGGTATATCGACTGAATAATATAGATCCGATTAGCGGTCTTGAAGTAGAAGCGAGAGGGTGTGTCAGTAACATATCTCATAGAATAAAATATTTGACCAAAGTTTCCAATGATCTACGTGATAAAGTCTATCGAACAGCAGAGCATCAACAGGCTACAGACGTTGAAGTAGACAGTCTTCATCAACAACGACAAGAAGCCTTAGTCAGAGCTTCTAAAGTCAAAAATGCTCATGAATCAATGGAAACAGAGCTTGCGACAATTCGTTCTGAATTATCAGTGGGATATTTTGTGAAAACCTAAGGTTAAAGGACCCTGAGAAAAATCATCAGATTGAAAGAGGGTTTGGCAGATGCATGTTAAGAAGCCGTATGTCTTCATAAAAACAACTAAACTGGAGAAATTGTCTTTTTCAGATACCAGCTCTTCAATTGATGTAAACCCTCCTAATGTAAATCCTGACAATGAATAAGAAATTTTCATTTTGTCATTTAGCCTATGCCATTTTTATTTTCATGACATAAGTTTCCCCTTTTTTTGTTACATTATAGGGGAATAGTATTCTTTTAGAAGAACTGGTTGAGCCCAAGTTGATTTTCTCAACCTGCCTACGTACCCATGATAGGATCAAGCTAAACATAGTTCAAAATAGGGGCAATTTTAGACTCGTAGTTTATGAGTAGATAGTTTCCATTCATATCTGGGAAGGTTTAGACTTGTATTTTAGTAACAAGTCTTTGAGAAATGACGAATCCTTTTAGCTCGTATTCAGGAGCCTATCAACTTGCTCTAATTTTTACCTAAACTAACCCTTGGAGTGTTAGTTTAGTGAGCTCTTTATTGCCCTAATTTTTTCCTAGACTGACTGTTGGAATGTTAGTCTAGCGGGTATTTTTTTTACCCAATTTTTGTCTAAGCCTTCCTTTCAGATTTTCAACTTAGTGAGCCATTGATGCTCTAATTTTTTCCTAAGCCGCCCTTTCAGGTTTTCAACTTAGTGAGCTTCGCTATCCTAACTTTTGCCTAAGCCGTCCTTTTGGATTTTCAACTTAGCGGGCATTTTGGTGCCCTAATTTTTGCCTAGACCACTTTTGAGATTTTGGTCTAACAGGCTTTGAGAATCTTACATTGTTTAAGGGAGATACTCCATTATCCGTCCATTGTAGTCAGCAGATATGCTTCATTTAAGCACATTCCCTGGATGATGAGAAGCCCTTCACTTGAGTTTTGGTTTCTTCTTGATGCATCAGGTAGTATTTTTCTTCGTTTCACCCATATTGAGGGGCGATAACAATGATTTTATATCCCAGGGGGATGGTGTTCTTTTAGAAGAACTAGCTGAACCCAAGTTGATTTTCTCAGGCTGCCTACTTACCCATGATAGGATCAAGCCAAACGTAGTTCAGAAGGGGCATTTAGATTCTCATTTTGAGAGCGAATAAGTAGTTTCCATTCAGACCTAGGAAGGTTTTGACTTTGGTCTTGTATCTTGAAGACTTTTGAAGCTTTGATTCGCATTTTGAGAGCGAATAGGCTTTTTCATTAATACCTAGGAGGATTTAGACTTCGGTCTTGTATTCTAGAGACTTTTGAAGCACTGTGAACAGTTTTAGCTTGTATTCAGAAGCCTATCAACTCGCTCTAATTTTTGCCTAGGCTGACTCTTGGAGTGTTAGTCTAGCGAGCTCTTTGTGCCCTAATTTTTACCTAGACTGGCTCTTGGAGTGTTAGTCTAACGGGCATTTTATTTTGACTCAAATTTTGTCTAAGCCGCCCCTTAGGGTTTTCAACTTAGTGAGTCATTGTCGCTCTAATATTTTCCTAAGCCATCCTTTCGGATTTTCAACTTAGTGAGCTTCAATTTTGACTCTAATTTTATTTACCTAAGCTGCCCTTTAAGGTTTTTCAACTTAGCGGGTCATTTTAGATGCTCTAAGTTTTGCCTAGACCATCTTTTTAAAGTCTTGGTCTAGCGAGCTTTTCAATTCCTAGGAATAATATCGCTTCAGGAATCTGGCATTGGTTGGAGGGATGATTCACTCTCCATCCATTGAAGTCAACAAGTCAGCTCCATTGGAATATACCTTCTCAATTACATAAGGTCCTTCCCACTTTGGTTCGAGCTTTCCCTTGGTTCACCGAGTGACGATGATTGGAGTCCTGACCATTAAGACAAAATCCCCTATTTTGAAAGACCTTAGTCTTACTCTTTTGTTGAAGGCACTAGTTAGCCTTTGTCTATACAATCTAAACTCTGTTGGGCTTGGAGACGACATTCATCAAGAGCTTCGATCTCTACAAGACGAACCTTAGTTGAGTCTTCTTTTGTGATAGACTGTTGAATTACCACCTGTAGAGAGGGAATTTGGATTTCTAGGAGAGAACTGCTTCACCGTTGAAGACTAGGGAATACGGCATGGCCAGTGTCAAAGTCTGGTAAGTAGTTCTGTATGCCCAAAGTGCTTTCGGTAGGCGTTCATGCCAGTCTCGTTTGCTTTTTTCCATAACTTTCTTGAGGATTTTGGTGAGACCATTTGTGGCTGCATAATACCGGGTGGAATGGTTTTCTTTGATGCCAAATTTGGCATATAACTTATGTATTGGAGCGCTTCGAAAAGGTTGCTCGTTATTTGTGATGATGCTTTCAGGGATTCCAAACCGATATATGATGTTAGTCCGGATGAAGTCTGCCACTAAGTGGTGTTTGACCTCTTTGAAAGCGACAGCTTCAGCTCATTTTGAGAAGTAGTCTGTCACAGCCAAGATGTATTGATGCTTGGCAGATGATGGTGGAGTGAATGGACCTATGATATTTATTCTCATGCTGCGAAAGACCATGAATATGTTGTCATGTGAAGAGGCTTGGGAGCCCGATGTAAGAAGTCAGCATGGAGCTGACAAACTTTAAATTTTCTTACATAGTTGAGACAATTAGTGATCATCGTAGGCCAATAGTAACCTAGTATTTTCAGCTGCATTTGAAGCTTGGGCCCAGCTTGGTGGGCACCACAGATCCTAGGAGGAGTTTCTTCCATGGCCTGATCGATTTCATTTCCTGAGAAGCACCTCATTAAGATACCATCTAAGGACCGTTTATACAGAGCATCTTCCAGCATCACGAACTTTGTGACACGTCGACGGACTTCGGCGCATTTAGCACGATATCCGGGCAATCGACTATGTTGGAGATAATCGACAAAGGGTTGTCGCCAATCTTCATCTTTTTCCTTGATTTTCACAGAACAAACTATTTCTAGGAGATCTATCTCTGGAAGTGGTTTGAGAGTTATTCTTTCCCCCACTATGATAGTCAGCAACCTATCTGTTGGTAGAGTTAGAGATACTGTAAGACCAGCCAGATATCAGCTTGATTGTTAAGTCCCCTACAGACATAGAAGAGGCTGCTTTTTGAAATTTGAGCAAATAGCTGGTCCACTCTCTTCTGATAGGGAAGGAGGCTGACTCTTCGCACGGCCTATTCACCTTGGACTTGTTTGATGACGAGTTCTAAATCCCTAGAGATGGTTAATTCATCCACCAGGATCTCAAGAGCCAATTCAAGACCTGTTATCAGGGCTTCATATTCAGCTTTATTGTTTGAACATCCTTCCATTAGTGCAAAGGAATAAGGTAGTATTGCGTTGTCTAGTATGACAAAAATAATACCAACTCCTGAATTATTCTCCTTCGAGTTGATGCATTTAATTCCATCAAGGCTTCTTGAAATTCTATCAAAATACATCTTCCAGCCTGGCTTGACCTGTACCTGCATAATTTCTTTATCAGGAAGGTCGGTAATTAGAGACGAGTCGGAGGGAGCCGGATGTGCTGCAAGAAAGTCAACAAGGGCTTGCCCTTTCATCGCCTTTTGGGGGCACGAATTCAATTTTGAATTCGGATAGGAATACCGCCCATTTTGTCATTTTGCCTAAGAGAGTGGGGCAGGACATTATATATTTGAGAGGATCGGCTCTGGATATCAGTTTCACCGAATGCTCAATCATATAATGCCTTAATTTCTTCAGGGCAAAGATAAGGGCCAGACAAACTTTCTCTATCGGAGTATATCTGTATTCTGCTCCAACCAAAGTCCTACTAAGATAATACAATGTATTTTCTTTTCCTTTGTCGTTATGCTAAGCAAGGAGAGCTCTAAGAGATCCTTCGAGTGCTACTATATAGAGGATAAGTGGCTTTCCTCTGATAGGACCCATAAGGACTAGTGGATTTGTGAGATAAGTCTTGATACTGTCAAGAGCATTTTGGCAAGCTTCATCCCATTGAAACGGTATTCCCTTCTTCATCAGCCGGAAAAATGGTTAGCATCTTCCAGCCAAGTTGGAGATGAATCTTTGGATGTAAGTGAGTCAACCCTGGAGTCCTTTTAACTCGTGCAGATTTCTTGGAGGGGTCATTTCGCGAATTGCCTTTATTTTAGTAGGGTCAATCTCAATTCCTCTATGGCATACAATAAAGCCTAGGAATTTCATCGACGCAACTCCGAATGTATATTTGAGTGGGTTCATCTTGAGCTGGTGCTATTGCAATCTGTCGAAGATTTCCCAAAGATCATCCAGATTATTGCTTCATTGCCATATTTTGACAACTAATTCTTCGACAAAGCATTCGACTTTGTCATGGAGAATATCCCCAAATATGATTGTCATGGCCCTTTGATAGGTTGCGCCAGAATTTTTGAGGCCGAAAGGCATGACTTTATAACAGAACACTCCCTTAGGGGTGCAGAAGGCCGTGAGCTCTTCATTTTTTAGGCCATCTTGATTTGATTATAACCGGAATATCCATCCATAAAGCACAGGGTTTCAAAGTCTGTTGTCATATCGACCATCAGTTTTGTGATGGGCAAAGGGAAGTCATCCTTGGGATATGCTTCATTCAAATCTCGAAAGTCTATTCAAACCCGTATCTGTCTTATCTTCTTCTTTACGGGAATAACGTTGGCAAGCTAAGTAGGGTATCGAACCTCTCTTATGAATCTCATTTTGAAGAGTTTATTTACCTCTGCTTCAATCTGAGCAACCAGTTCTGGGCAAGATCTTCTTTGTGTCTACTTGATTGGCCTGACATCTTCTCGAGTTGTGAAATGATGGACTACAATTTTTTGATAGACCAGGCATTTCTATGTAATTCCTGGCAAAAAATCATTGTACTCTTTTAGGAGACAAAGATATTCCTCTTTTTCTGTTTGAGAAAGGGAGGCACTTATGAATGTTGGCCTTGGGTCATGTTCTGAGCCAAGGTTAACTTCAAGGAGATCATCAACTGTTGCTTGACCCCCTGCTTCAAATTCTGAAGGAGCCGGATAGACTTCTGTTTCTTTAGGTGGTTCTTCCATGATCATTTCTTCTCCTAAAGATAAGTCTTCATCTACCGTAATAGTATTTATGGTCCAGACCTACTCTTCATTTAGTGAAGTATCAGAATTTGTTGATTCAGCTTTTCCCAAGTTAGAGCCAACCCTATTACTAGTAGCCAAAGTCCTGAGTGCTGGCATAATTTCATGCTCAACCAACTATTAAACCTGTGTTTCTCAAGAATTTTCTTGATTGCTAGATTATATATAGGCTTCTTCTGGTAAGGGTTTATTTTTCTGTCCCTTCTGTTATTTCGGGGGGGTGGCTTTGCCTGCTTGCCCTGCTGAATAAAAAATAATGGGCTTTTCCCCTGCTCCTCTAGATGAGATAATGACACTAGGAATGGTTTCCGTTGTCGATCATTTTTGTCATAAACTGAGACTGACCTTAGCCAGGCTATCATCATATCTTGATGTGCCGCTTCAACCCATGGGGATGTTTGTCGGGACTTCACTTCTTCCGGAAGCCATTCCATGGAGATTGCTTCTGGTGTGGGCTCTTCCCTGACCATGACCATATTTATGGTTTGATTGTGATTTCTCCCAAATAAAAAGACTGGGGGCTTATACCCAATCCCTGGTGTATCTGTATCTACATAATTACCAGTATCCAGGGCCTTATGTTGCTCCATTTTGAGTAAGGCTTCATAAGCAGGTATGAGAGTTCTTTTGACTTGCTTTCCTTCTTCGGGATTGAACCCTTGGCCTTTGAGGAGCTTGATAGTTGATTTACCAAAGCTTATTTTCTTCCTGTAAGGATTGGCCACCCTGCTCTTTTCATCAGTCCATGACGAGTTTATTCTGTCGTACACACCTAGAGAATTGAAGACCATCGGCTTCTGTCCTCTCTTCTTGACCAGGACAGTATGACTAGAGGTAGTTTCTACCATTTTATAGTCTATTTTTCTCAAAGGGACTAGATGATCACCGTTTAGAGCTTGAAGAGGGTCAACTTGTTTAACCTCATAAATCTGGAAGGGGTCGGCTAATTTGTCCTTCTCGAGATTCTGGGGAGATTCGATCAAAGCCATGGTTCATTGTCCTTCTTTTCTTTGAGATTTTGGGGTATATTTGAACACCTTTTTTGGAACTTCAGTTTGGGTATGTCCATGATTGCTTTTCGGGCCGTCCTCAGCATTTTGCTCCTTGGGCTTTTGTTGAATGCTTCTTTGGGCACTTTTGACATAGAAACGTGCATCTGCGTAATATAGCTCTGCATCGTTGAATGGATCATCATCATCATCGATCCTTACTTGTCTATTCCCTTACACCCCAACAAGGCGTTGTATGATGTATCAACATCGATCACCAGAAACGTTGTAGTTTCAGCAATATCCCCAAACCTGATTTTGAGGTTGATCATTCCCTTGGGCTTTTGCTCATTTTGTTTGAAACCTTGGATGATCAGGTTGCTTTCATGTAGCCAGCCTATTTGTACGCCAAGCTTGGACAGCATCCTTTTTGGGAGGATATTGACGACTGAACCTCCATCAACCATTACTCTTGAGATACTAGTTTTATTAACTAGACTCGTGATAAACAGTGGCCGATTATGTTGGAGAGTCTCAGCTTGCATGTCTTCATCATCAAAAGTGATCGTGAAGAGTCAGGAAGTCCCTGTTTTAGGGGGCTGCGGCGACTGACTTGTGACTTCTCCAGAGAAGTCCTCTGAATTAGAAATAACGTATATAAAAGACCTCTTCAATTCAGGGGACATCTTGAGTACATCATAGACGTTGAGCAAGGAAGGAATTTTCTTTAGATGGGCCAGAATGTCGTACTTGACCCTCTCATTACCGAGAGCTATTTGGGCTGGGACCGGTTGAGCTCTAGTCTGATTATGATGTTGGACTAGTACAAACCTCGGTTGCAGATTTTTGGCTGATTGGAGATTAAGTTTATAGCCTTTGGCAATTGTCTGATCTATTGGTTCAAACGATTCTCCCTTTAAGAGTTGGACCATGTTCACGGAACTGAAGTCCAGCTTCCTCTTTTTACGTTGAAAGGGCGACTGACTTCTTCTTTCACATTGCCCTATTGGACTTTCAGGCTAGGATGAAATTTGTTCAAATGTCAGTGAACTATCAGTTGGCCCTAATTTTAGGACTGCTTCTTTTGTTAGAGGGTCCTTGTTTGAACCGACTGTAGCAAACGAATCTTGATTCTTGGGCTGGCTTGAGATTTGTACCGATCATCGTATCTGACAATGGTTTTGATTTGGGGCCTCAGGTGTACCTGGCCTCTCTTGAGGGGAACCAAATTGTACTTGTTCATCATCTACCTCTCGTTCTCCTCTAAATGAAAATCTTTCAGAAAGATCTGAAAGTCCTGTAGGAGTCTGCCCAGTGTAGATGGTCTCCTCTCGGGGAGTCCAATATCTTCAGATTGATCTATCCAATCCTGAAATGCCCGATATCTTTCTAGATTGCAGGCTACCACTTGTCTCGACATATTCAACCATTAAGGGTCTTCATTTGGGACCGCATCGATGACATAGCAAGAGAAAATATTGGATTCATCTCTCGAGTCTGTTGACTAGAGGCTATCATAGTTGCAGTCGGAGAAAAATTCTAGAGGGATGAAATCCATTCAGGTGATTGTCATTAATGGCTTTTTTTCCAAAAGAGCGTCTTGGGCAGTGCCATTTTTCTTGGCTTTCGTTACTCTTTTCCTTTTCTTCTTCTTTTCAGCCTTGTCTATGTGCTTCCCTTTTTTTTGGGATCTTGAACCAGTCTTGTTGCCTAAGCTTGCCTTTTAGCATTGGCATTTTGAGCCAATCTTTTTTTTTTCTTGGCTCCTTTGCTTTCAAAAAGAGTCCAATCTTCTTCATCTGACAGTTTATCACCAGAAAGGTTACCACTTGAAGATGCTTTATCTTTATCTAGTGGTTCTAAAGCCACACCATATTGGATGTAGCTGCCTGTTGGAGATCTTGACTGATGACAATCTCTTTATTGTCCAAAAGTTATTGGATGATATCCTTTAGTACAAAGCAGTTACTTATCTTATGACTGATTATATAATGATAAGGATAATATTTGGGATTATTCTTCATCCCGATCTCTTGGGGTCTCCTACTTTCCGGGAGAACAATTAGTTCATTTGCGAGGAGGTCTTCAAATAAGTCTTCGGCAATATCCTCAGCGAACGAATATGTTTTATTCATTTTTTCTTCAATAGTGATTTTCTTTGGTGGGTCACGTTTATCTTGCCATTGTGGCCTTTTGGCCCCACCCTGAGCTGGTTTAGTACCAACTTTGACCGGTCTTTTGCCATTGCTTGTTCGACCAGTTGCTCTACCCGCACCTGACACTAGTTGCGTAGTCTTTTTTGTTTTAACTACTGCGACTGTTGACGATTCAAGGCGATCAGTGCCTCTACCTTGCCTTCTCTTTCCTATGTCACTCTCCATGTCATGTGCTTTTGTGCACAAAAGGTTTGGGCCATGAGGGCAGTCGAAAGATAATGCTTGAAGTTGTTGAGGCACATCCGGATGAGTTCCAACTGAGTGAAATTTTGAGGACATGAAAAGGTCAATACTCTCCATCGGGCAATGAACTCTATTACGGTCTCATTGTCTCTCTGTCTGGTTTAAATCAATTTTGCAACACCCACTCTTCTTTGAGTGTTGTAGAATTGTTTACTAAATTCATTCACCATTATAGCTCAATCCAATATTAATGCCTCGGGGAGGTTGGCATACCATGTGAAAGCGGTACCTTTTAGGGATTATACGAAGAGTTGGAGGCAAAGGACTCTAGTCTTGGATGCCAATCGACATCTCGAAAAGAAATGAGACAAATGTTGCCTCGGGTCTCCGGTACCATCAAATATTTTGAATATTGGTTGAACGAAGCCTGACGGGAATGGAACCGCATCCATGACAGCTGGATAGGCTTTACGATCATTCGAACATCTTCTTCCTTTTCTTTAGCCTAACACATTTGATTACGGACTATCTCTTCGATTGTAGCCAGAAGAGACGATTTGAAGGGGCAGGAATTGTGCCTTGATTACTGCTGTCCTTGGTACACAAAGTGTGGTCTTGGTGTCGATGTAGATTTAAGAGCTGACAATTGAGTAGCCAACTCTTGCATTCGAGACATGATGGCAGTAATTTCATCATCTTTGTATCGAAATTGGGCCTGTAATGAGGCTATTTGATCACCTGATGTTAGAGGTACTGATGCCGAAGGACAATTTTCTTGAACTCTGTTACCGTCTAAATTCGCCATCATGACCGCTACCGATCGCTCTGACACTAATCTTTGTCGTAGGAACAGATTCGAAAACTCTTCTTTTGCGAAATAAGTATTGGGCATTCGGTATAGAGGGTTGAGTGCATTGAAAACCTGTTGAGGCAATTCTGGCACAACTTTCGGCATGGTTGATTGAAGAACTGGTTCATTAGAACCATAATCCACGATTAGAAGGATTCTTCCCAATTCTCTTGGAGAGGTTACCAGGGTCACTTCTTGCTCTGATCCCTCTTGGGATTCGCTGATATCAGGATTTACAACTGACTAAGTTGGGTCTTGGGCTTTTTCTTTGTCGCTGGCCTGATTTCTGCGGCTCCTTTTTCTTCTTGGAATTGTTTGACCAGGAACAACTATTCCAATAGCTCTAGAAGATTCTGCTTCGTCCAAAGCGGCTAAAATGGCAATGGCCAAACTCTGAGAATCTTGCCTTTTTGACATGTTTTGCTCAGGCATTGCCCCAGTTCCATGGAACACTGGAGTTGTAAATTCTTCCAGAGCTGGGTTAAGTCTAGTGCCGATTACATTCACAAACACTCTTTCATAACGATGATGCAACGTTCTGGTCTTTGTTCTCTCCCGAATAGGATGAACAGAAGCTAAGAGGTCCATCCTTAATCCCTGGTGAACAAAATGGACCTTGTCCGAGACACCAGTCGACCTTTTTGACCTTGGATCTCTAAACCTTCTTGGCTTTGACCAATAATTGTATACTTTCTTTGGCGGAGTCGAAGGGTATTTCCGATTTTGGAGTTGAAGGATTTCCTCAGGTGTTTTCTTCCTGGGCATCTCAAAAGTAGAAGTGCTTCTATTCAGCACTTTAACCCTAGGGTCATATGGTGCTCTGGTTTTTCTTTCTGATTTAGCACTTGATTTGCCCCAGAATAGGCTTACATCTCTGGATGAAGGCCGCTGATGTCGATGATGGACAGATGTCATCATTGATGTGAAAGTTGCAAGGTTAGTGCCTCAAAAAGTATTCAGACCCTGTCTAAATAGCAAGTTCCTGTCTGTTTGCTCTGAGTTTATGATGGCTCTTGCATTAACAGCCGGATGAACTTGATCACAATTGTTAATGCCTCTTGAATTGTTTAAAGACACTTGCAAGTCTAGTCCTCCTTTCTTTGACTTGACGACACCATCAGGCAATGAATTCTGCTCCAAGAGAACCCTCCTTTTATTGGCCTTATACTGCCAACTTTTCTTCTTTTTGGAAAGGGAGCTATCCTCGAAGGCAGAGTGCCTGTCCGGGGATCTCCCTCTCTTTTGAGGGACCTCTATTTGTGGACCATGTCCATAGACTGGCTTAGGCCTGAATCTGTGAAGGAGTCATGCCTTTAACCCTCGGACTGGATTGGGCCTTTGTTCCAAGCGGTTGGACCTTTAGTCCGTGGACTAGGCTTGGGCCTGTCCATGGATGGTCTTGAGTATTTGTCCATGGACAGTCTTGATTGTCTATCCATGGACAATCTTGATCTTCTGTCCATGGACAGTCTTGATCTTCCGTCTGTGGACGGTCTTGATTGTCTGTTCATGGATAGTATTAATCTTCTGTCCGTGGACGGTCTTGATTTTCTATCCGTGGACAGTCTTGAACTTCTGTCCATGGACATTCTTGGAGTTCTATCCGTGGACAGCCTTCAGGTTTTTTCCGTGGACAACCTTTGGTTCCCGTCCGTGGGATGTTTTGGACTTTGGTCCGTGAACTCTATCTATGGACGTTTCTTGTTAACGATTGAATGAATTGGGCATTTTCCTCCTCCTTCTATTTGTGTTTTTTAAGAAATTTTGGAGGATTGTTGATTAAGTCCTTGAAGCCCTTAGCCTTGTCTTTTTGCCCAGCTGAAAATTGGGCAACATCTCCCCCTTTTAAAGAATTTTTTTAAAGGGGGAGTCCAACAGCCAACTTGGACTAAGGGGGCTCACAATCAACATGTCCTACGGTCGACCACAGCAATTGTGGCATTTCCAATGCAGACTGTTGGGATTTGGGAGAGCCTGTTCGGCTTAGCCAAGTGTTTGACGTAAGTCTGCCTTTTGGACTAACTTGTCGTAAAGTGGTAGAACCACCCTGCAATGTGTGTACCCAGTTGGGTACACTCTCCAAGGTGCACTCCAATTGGGGTGCACTCTGTCTGGGATGCACCATGTGGGATGCATTCTGTCCATGGGGCATCCAATTGGATGCACCCAATCTGTGGCATATCCGGGGGATGTGTCTGCTCCATGGCGCATCCTCTTGGGTGCAGCCTCTCCGTGGGACACCCTGAGGGATGCACCCTATCCGTGGTGTATCCTTGGGGATGCATCCACTCTGTGGGGCATCCTGAGGGATACACCTTGTCTGAGGTGCATCTTTGGGGATGGATCTACTCTGTGGTGCATCCTGGGGGATGCACCCTATCCATGGTGCATCCTTGGGATGCATCTGCTCCGTGGTGCATCATGGGGGATGCACCCTATCCATGGATTTGGGAGGGGTAACCCCTCCGTGGAGGGGTAGCAATACCCTTATTGAGGGTTCGCCCAGTATACCGAGACCTCATGATTGGGGCTACTACCACCTCAGCTCAAGTAAGGGGGTGAGTTGCTGGGATCGGCATTGGAGGGACATGGACCCTCCTCTTGATGGTCACAACATAGGTTGAACGGACAAAAATGGTTTCGATTATCCTGCACAAAACATCGAGGAGAAAATAGAGGAAAGTATTACTCACTTTCATTTTTTTTTTGTCCTTTTATTTTTTATTCTTCATCAAAGATGGGAGGAGAAGAAGTTCCCATCGGGCGTGCCAGAAATTTGTAACGCTTTATTTCGTCGTGCGTCAAATTACCTCCATTATTGTATGAAATTTATTATTTTGTGTGGGGGACTATCCTTCCAATCTGAGTAAACACAGACTGTTAATTACCTTTCTAATTTAGGGAAGAACCGCTGATTAAGAAGAAGAATAAAGAAAAACCAAATTTGAATAAAGTAATTGTATTTATTCAATGGGGTTACCCAGATCTCATGTAGGCGTTATAAGTGCCTCATTGAAATCTTTATATTTTCAGAAAAAAACAGAGAACGGGGGTGACCATTTTATGAGGCTCACCTGACATTCTTCATGTCGAAGGAGTCTTCTTCTTTGGCTTGCTTGCTTTTGCTTGTTGTTCCTTAAAAAGGAGAAAAGAATTCTTCCCTCTCTTCTCTGTACTTTTTGGGAGTTTTCTCTCTCTTCCTCGTATTTCTTCGTGTGGGTTTCTCATAAGAAACCCTCCTTTTATAAGTTTAAGAATCTTTTTTTTGTCTCTCTCTTTGACTCCCATATTTTAGGGAAATCAGCTTGGGCTCTGCTCTTAGAGGATGCCAGCTCACGGGTCTCCCTTGTAGAGCCCCGGACCTTTTCACATTTATGCATGACCCTTCGTAACCATTTTTCCTTTAAAGTAATGCAATTAATAAATAAGGAAGAAATTGGAAATTCCGAAACGACAGAAATGTTCGTTTTCGAAGTACGAACCCAACGCAAGTTGAATCGTCAAAATCGGACGAACGAGTCAAAAGTTATGGCCAAAACAGTTTGGACCTGCAGACCACCGATCGCTCGGTCCATGGAGAGATCGATCGGTCCAAAACCGATCGCTCGGAGGCTATCGACTGGTCAAGATTTTTGTATGGATAAATTTTCCAGAGAGTGAAATTTTAACCGATCGCTCGGTTATGAAACCGATCGATCGGTAGGCAACCGATCGATCGGTCATTAACACCGATCGCTCGGTACTCGCGTTTTTGCAGAATTTTCACTTGGGGCATTTTCGGAATAAGGGTGTTATACCTTTTCTTATATAGGATTGCCCGAGCCTTTAGGGCTCATTCTAAACACTTAGAAGAATTGGGAGATTAGAAGAGAGGAGAAAGGGTTCCTAAACCTAGGGTTTCCATTTTGAAGAGAAATCAAAGGGGTTTGAGACCCTAGACCATCCTCAAGCACGTTTTCCTTCAAGATCTCGGCTCAAGCTCGTGTGGGGCACTCTCCTCAAGCTAGGGCAGCAACTCACGGTCGTTTTGAAAAGGGGGATTTCTTCCTCACTTGATCAGGGTCGGTGCTTTTTACTACCCTCCTAGTTATAGCCTCTCCTTTCCTTATTTCTTCTTGTATTCCTTCATATATATATATATATTATGAGATGGGTGGTATGTATGGTAAATGGAGATGGATGTTGGCGAATGGATGCCGTGTGAATGATGAAATGAATGAATGGGGAAGGGCATTGTACTAATAATAAACATACAAGTGTGATGTGAGTATCACCCACCTAGAAAAGCATGTTGTAGGGTTAATAAATAATGAACACACCATGTTTGATGAAATGCCAAGATGAATGAAATGAATAAGAAATTAAGAAAATTCATGTTTAAGGTTTATGGAAATTTGCTAGGGTTATGATGGTGTGCCTTCTTGTTTTCCCTAAATTACACAAATATTGAATTGCTCAATTGATTGATGTCTATGGATTGTTATGTATTGTTAACTCTCCAATTGTCACATTTAAATTTAAATGCAAGTATGTACACGCTTCCACAAGCACGCATGCATGACATGATTTACCAAGGTTTTCAAGAATGAGATTTAGAGGTGGGGCATATCCTACGATATGTTTTACCTCGCTTTTGGCAAGGATAAGACAATCATACATTTTCATAAGAAGGGTCTCCCTTCCCTCGCAAGTGCATACATAACATAAGAAGGGTCTCCCTTCCCTCGCAAGTGCATCTCACAAGGACATCTCACAAGTAAATCTCACAAGTGGAAGGACAAGCATGAGCGTTCTAGGAAGAAGGGTCTCCCTTCCCTCACAAGTAGTTTACTTTTTCAAGCAAGCATGACAAGACATGGCATGACAAGCATAAGCATTCTAGGAAGAAGGGTCTCCCTTCCCTCACAAGTAGTTTACTTTTTCAAGCAAGCATGACAAGACATAGCATGACATGCATGATACGATAAGATAAGAGAAACATGACAAGTTTTCAAGCAAGGAAATGGTATTTTCAGTCAAGTCAAGTCAAGTGCACGGTGTTTTCAAGGGTTTTATCGGCTTTTATGAATTCAAGCATGATTATGTACTCCTTTACTTTATTGTCATGATATGAATTATTCTTGCTTTATATGCTTGAATTGTTTCCTGCTTTATATATGTGAAATGCTTCCTGCTTCCTATACTGCTATGGTTTTGCTATGACTATTGGTTAGTATTTAGTACCCGCTGAGTATTCCATGCTCAGCCGTACTTCTTATGTCGGCAGGTTCTGAGGGAGCTGCTGCTCCATTTGATGTCTGTGCTCCTAGCCCTTGGGTGGAGGAGGAGTACGTCGAGGAACCTTTGGAGGAACCTCCCGTAGAGGGTTATCAGTAGGTGGTGTTAGATTCTAAGTGGTTTAGCTGTGGGTGAGCATGAGTGATTATATCCATGTATTTTGGCGGGCATGTCCGCACTTTCTTTGTTTTGTTTTCTTTTGTATTAAACTTGGACCATGTATATATATACTTAGAGGTTTGTTAGACTTCCGTGGTGTTTTATAGTTATGCTTCCGCTGTTATCCTCTATTGTATATGTTCTGTGAGTTTTGCAGGTTGGTTCGTCAAGCAAGTCATGTAAGTAATGATTAAGTCGTCCAAGATTCACTCTAACTCCTAGGGTGGGTTTTGGGTCGCGACACCCTTATCTGGGAGACTCCTAAAGCAAAAGAGAGTTCTCTTCTTTTGAGAACTCTTGTACCAGGTTTTTCTTTTTTGGGAGGAATCTTAGTACCTTTCGGAGAGGGAGAAGAAGATAATATCTTTTCTTCAAAAGGTGGATGTTAAGTCACTTCCTTTCGAAGGATATAGGACAAAGTCCTAATCTTTTCATGATTATGGGGTGCCATGTGGCATCCCATGGCATTTTAAAAGAGGGGATCCTTATCTTGGGATCCCCCAAAGCTGACCTTATTCATCAGTCCACCCACTAAAGGGGTGAGACCATGGGTCTTGCCCGTGGTCTGGGTTAGGTTCAGGACCAAGTATGGTGATGGTTGATCCATGAGGTCTTGGTCCTCATGGATTGGACATGTGTCTGTCTCTGGGAGGCTGACACTTAAGTTTAATCCATGGGGATTTATCCTCACGGATTAGACACGTGTCAGCCTCTTGAAGGCTGGCACTCAAGTTTGAACCGTGAGAATTTATCCTCACAGATTGGACACGTGTCAACCTATTAGAGGTGGCACTCAAGTTGGTTGATCTATGACGTTTTTATCCTCAAGGATGAGATACACGTCAGACTCATGGAGGCTGGCATACTAGTTTGATCCATGAGGTTTTCAACCTCACGGACGGGACCATTGTTAGCCTCTTGGAGGCTGGCATGCCCTTAAGATATCATTGCAAGATGTCAACATTAAATGCTGATAGGCTAAAGGACTACGCGTTTCATAGGCACTATAGCACCCCGGACTTTTCCATACTTAATGAATAGCACTTTCATAGCCAATTGGCCTTCCACGTAGTCTAATGAATAAATAAAGGATAAATTAAAAATTCTAAAATGTCTAAAATGTTCCTTTTCGAAAGACGAATCCAACGCAAGTTGAATCGTCAAAATCCGTCGAACGAGTCAAAAGATATGGTCAAAACGATTGGGACCTGCAGAGCACCGATTACTAGGGATCGATCGGTTCACAACCGATCGCTCGGTCATTTTTAGCGATCGATCGGTCCAAAACCGATCGATCGGTAGCTATCGACTAGTTAACTTTTTTGTATGGGGAAAAATTTTAGATAGCATGTTTTTACCGATCGCTCGGTAGGCGACCGATCGATCGGTCATAACCACCGATCGCTCGGTTTATCGCGTTTTGTAGAATTTTTATTAAGGGCTTTTTCATCTTTTGGGTGTTATACCCTTGCTTTATAAGGCTTGCCCGAGTCATATGGGTTCATAAACCCTAAGGCATCCTATTTTGAGAGAGAAGGAGAGAGGAGAAAGGGATTTTCTCCTAGGGTTTCAACTTGAGAAAATCAAGGGTTTAAATACCCTAGAATCATCATAAGGTTGGATTTCCTTCCAAGCCAAGCCTCAAGCTCGTGGGGGAGTCTTTCTCAAGTTAGGGTAGTGTTCTCCAAGGTACTCCTCTAGGAGTTTCTTAACCAAATCAAGCACCTTCAAGCAAGGGTTCTTTTTTTCCAAGTTAGAGCTTCAATAAAGGGTTTCCACCCAAGATCAAGCTTTGATTCAAGGTTAATACACTCTACTAACTCCCTTAGCCATAACCTAGGTTTTCCCATTTTAAATGATGATTCTTGATTTCATGATTTTCCTCCTTTTGAAATATGTTATTTCCCTTAAAATGTAAACAAGAAAATAATGGATGTTGTGATGTATGGATGGATGGTGGTTGAGGCGATGGGATGCTGTAAGGATGTTGTGTAATGTATGAAATGGAAAATGGTGGAAGGGTATCTTACAAATAATGAACTTACCTTGATGCTTGGATGGAAAATATGCATTAAAAAGAGTAAGATGAACTACTAAGGAAATGTTGCATATTATGTGTTTAACAAAATGCCTAAGCTAGGAGTAAATGAATTAAATGAAGAAAATAGAAGTAGGCCTTGTGTAATTGTTCTCATTAATGACGAATTGACCAAATGCCATGTATGTTTCCCAAATTCTAACATGCTCATCTTAACAATTAAATTGCGATGCACTATCCTTCATGTCATCATGGTTGCCACTATTGACAAGCACACATGCATGCATGAACCGGGTTTTTCAAGAGTAATTGCATATGATAAATTAAACAAGAAAACAAGCATACGTCAAGGAGGTTGGTAGCCCAGGGATGTGCGGGTACTAGCCTCTGGCTCACAAGAAAATGAAACATGTCAAGGAGGTTGGTAGCCCAAGTGATGGGTACTAGCCTCTGGCTCAAAGGAACAAGTTCACAAGGAAATGATACATGTCAAGGAGGTTGGTAGCTCAGGGATGTGCGGGTGCTAGCCTCTGGCTCACAAGTATACAAGTCAAAAATGAAACAAGAACAAGGCACGAATGCATGATTTTCACAAGCAAGACCGAGACATGAAAGAGGTTTCCGAACATGAGTTTACCGAGGTTTTCGCATTCATGCATGCACGTCAAGATAATTATACTGCTTCATGTTCCATGCTATTTATCTTATGCTTCTAGTATTACTTTAAATCAATATTTTGTATTGTGTTCACCGTTGTTATGCTTTCACTATTGCTATGGTTAGCTAGTAGCTTGTATTCGCTGAGTATTCCATGCTCAGCCGTACTTTTATATCTGCAGGTTCCGTGGATGCCCTTGACCCTGAGCCTTGGGTTGAGGAAGAGTAGATAGAGGAGAGGGAGCCATCTATTTCGTTATAGTCGCAAGCGGATAGAGACCTCGACGTGTGGCCATACCTTGACTACTGTTGAGAGAAGTGTCCAAGAGGGTGCTTTTGTATTTTGATATTTTGATAAGTGGGCATGTCCACCTTTACTCTGATTATGTTTTGTATATGGCAACTTGGAATATTATTTTGGAGTTATAAAAGAAAAGAAAAAGTTAGTTCACGTTTCTGCACTCATGTTATAGCTTCCGCACTCTAATTTTTATTGCTATTGCATCATGTTTATCTTGGTCATTACAGGATAGTTTGGTAGGTACACATCGTCACCTCTAAAGTATCCCTTAACTCCTAGGGGGTATTTTGGGGCACGACAAGCACGCGCAAAATTCAACCGCCTCTCCGAGAGATAGTGATTCAGTGCATGCAAGCGCATGAGCACCTGCACAATGGACGGTGAGATTTCACTGCCCACAATGTAATAGGCTAAGTAACTATGATTTATGCTGTGTATGTCAAATGCATGATTCCTATTGCCATGATTCCATGTTTCGAGTTTGTTCATGAAAATAAGATGCTTTTAAGTTTTCCTATGATTATAGAAATGTTTTAAATGCCACATGTAATTTCATGCTACTATGATACTCATTATTCTTTATGCATAAGCATGTATGTATGATCGAGTTTTCTAAGTTTAAGTATATAAAAACAACCAAAGAACAAGGTAAGTGATTTATGAAACAAATGATAAAGCTAAACTTTAGGTCAGTCAAGGATAGGGTGGATATGTCATATCTGGCTTCAAGAAAACAAGACAAGCAAGAATGATAATACCGAACTTCGGGTCAGTTAAGGATGTTCGTGTGCCTTTCTATTTCATTGAAGGGTATTTACATACCCAGCTCACAAGTTTCTTTCAAGAATTTCGATGAAGGGTATTTACATACCCGGCTCACAATTTGCTTTCAAGAATTTTGATTTAGGGTATTTACATACCCAGCTCACAAGTTGCTACAAGGGCACTAACATCTGGCTCACAAGACAGGCATGACAAGACAAGACAAGTGTGATTCTAAACAAAAACAAGACAAGACAAACATGACCCTCATGAGACAAGAACAAGACAATAATAAGATTTTTAAGCACTATATGCAAGTTTTGAAAATACGAAAAGATAATTTCAAGTAAAAGCTATGAATTAAGCATACATGATTTACATGAGGTTTTGCGCTTGGGTTTCATGCATGCTCATGAATGCATTGTTTAAATTTCATGTATGTCATGAATTGCATTATATCACTATTAGATAGTAGCTTGTACTCGCTGAGTGTTTCAATACCCAGCCATACATTTTGATGTCGGCAGGTGCACCGTTTGACATCTGCGCTCCGGGTCCTTAAGTCGAGGACTATGGTGAGGAGGAACCTTTTGTGGAGCCTACAGTAGAGCCTCATGTGGAGGCAAGAGACCTAGATAGTTGGCCCTATCAGGGTGACTACTGAGTATGAGAGAGCGAGAGTTTATACTTTGTATTTTGATGGGTGGGCATGTCCACTCTTATTTTTAGTCATGTTGATGTATTTTGATGGGTGGGCATGTCCACTCGGCAATGTAAAATTTCTGCGCTTAGATTTCATTTCCACTATGTTTATGCCTTATAGATTTGCAGGATGGTTTGCCAGATTATGATAGTCACGTCTAAAGTCTCACCTAACTCATAGGGGGATTTTGGGGCGCGACAGAGTTGGTATCAGAGCTTAGATATTAGATTTCTTTAAGGTCACTTAGTATTTGATACCATGATTGAAACAAGGTATTAGGTTTAAGAAAAGAGTCATATTCCAAGTATAGACTAATTATTTACTCTTAGTCCATAACCGGTTGGAACCCAACCGAACTTAGGATCCTACGCTAGAAACACAAATTGTGTGCTTACACTATTGCATGTATGTCTCGATGTATTACTATTATGTACCTTATAAATATTGAATGATCTTGAATTTATGATTGAAATAAAGTTGGTTTCCAAGTTATACTCATGGTTGCTATTGTTCTCAGGACTAAGTCATGAGACGTGGCAAACGGGATCCCAAACACCATACGAAGAGTAATGGATCACCTCCTCTAACAGAGGATACACCACCTGATATGGCTCAGGCTTTGGCTTCGATAGCTGAGACACTGGCTATGCTGGCAGCCAGGCAGCCTGCTACTCCTCCTACTGCAGCACTCATAATTGCTCTGCCAAATAGAGCGTTAGCAGGGATAGAGGCATTTCGAAGGACGAGGCCTCTGCTATTTTGTGGTTGCATTGATTTCTTGGTGGCAAAGGCATGGATCAGGCAACTGGAGAAGTTGTTCTCAGTTTTATTGCCCACTGAGGTAGAGAGGGTCACCTGGCCTACCTTTATGCTAGAAGGTGAGGCTGACCACTAGTGGAGGTCCACTATTAGGACTCATGATTTGACTCGACTAGGTCAAGAGTGGATTTAGGTAGAATTTCTTGACGTCTTCTACTAGAAGTACTTCCTAGTAGGAATGAAGGAGAAGAAAGAAGTGGAATTTATTACCTTGGAGCAAAGGTAATTTGACGGTGGTCAAGTACGAGGCTAAGTTTTCAAAGTTGTCCAAATTCGCTCCACATATGATAGCTACTGAAGCTATGAAGGCCTGAAAGTTCGAGAGGGGGTTGAAGGCCTACATCAAGGATAGACTCTCGATGTTTAAGCATGAGACATATGCAAAGGTGGTGGACAAAGCCCAGTTGGCTGAGTCAAATTCAGAGGAATTCTTCAGGAGAAGGGAGAATGTTAGAGGTCAGTATAGTACCCTTAGCTCCTCCTGAAAAGAGGGCTAGGACTACTCCATACCAACCTTCAGGGCTAGCACAGTTGCAGAGGTCATACTCTACACCACAGGCTTATCGCCCTTATACTCCACAGGCTTCACACCCGGTGACTACACAGGCTCCTCGCCTAGCGCTATCTTAGGCCACGGGATATGTGCCTCCCGTACCCTCTACATTCTCTTATGAGGTCTATGCTCATTATGGTAGGAAACACGTGGCAGGAGAGTTTCAAAAGGTGTTCGGTGGATGCTTTCACTGTGGTGACCAGGGCCACATGATTAGAGATTGTCCCAACCAGCAGTTACCATCCCAGTCTCAAGGGAGCAGGCCCCAAATTTGGAAGCCTTCTCAGTAGGGCTCTTCACAGGCATCGAGGCCCTCACAATCTACACGGCCGCCTCACCAGGCAAACCAAGGTCGAGTCTTTGTCATGACCGACCTGGATGCATGGGCATCTACTGATGTCGTGCAAGGTACGCTAGAGTGCTAAATCTTTCAAGTTGTGAATACTTGTTATTATATGATATGATTGCTTATCGGTATAACATGGTACCTATACATTGTGTATATTCTTGCTTGAAATCTATTGATGTGAGTTATTTAATTACACAAGCGCATTATTAGTAAATGAATGTCTAGCCCAAGTGTTGATCAACACAGGATCCACTTATTCCTTCATCTTGCCTAGTTTTGCGAAGGGATTTTCATTCGAGTCGAGTCCGTTGGAGTGTGAATTATCAATTTCGACTCCACTAGGAAAGTTAGTGGTTGCCAACCAAATGTATAAGGATTGTGTGGTTCAAGTTAAGCAACATGAGTTGCCAGCCAACCTGATTATCCTAGATTTCCAGGATTTTGACGTCATCCTGGGAATAGAATGGCTTGTGGCGTACCACGGGCACGTGACTTGTTTTGAGAAGGTGTTGAACTTCAGGCTGAAGCATATAAAGCCATTTCACTTCCGTGGATTGCGGAGGAGAGACATCATTCAATTCGCAACACTAAGACTTTCGAACTCAGAGGCACATGACTCCTCAGCCATTCTGATTGTGAGTGAGTACTTGGACATGTTTCCCAAGGAAGTGCCTAGATTACCTCCAAATGATGAGATTGAGTTCGCAATAGAGCTTGCTCCTGGCACTGCTCTAATTTCTAGGGCTCCATACAGGATGACCCCAATAGAGCTTAAGGAGTTGAAGGAGCAGATCGAAGCACAATAGCCATCACCACAAACCAAATACTTGTATTAATTTACATCAAGTCTTTTACAAAAGTAGGTACCACTAACATGCCGGGTACAGTCTATACAGTCTTTAAAAATGTCCAGTTGGACCAACTATTAGCAGCTCCGAGATCTACTGATATAAAACGTCAGTGAGCTATGAAACCCAATAAAATCAACAATTTATCTAGACTATTTTCCACATATTAACACACATAAATAATGAGATAATAGTATAGTTCAATTCCTTGTTACAGTATGATAAAGCAATAAATAGTGAGTTGTGACGTAAAGTTACTCAGGGCTATTTTACCCTATCCGAGATCCCCAATCTCGTAGCATTTTTCAATTATGAAGTTCGTTTATTTAACAGTGTTCGAATTACCAAGTTATCATTCCAAATAGCCAATCACATTTCTCTTCGAGTCCTTGAACTCTATTAACTGGTCATAGCCTATAAATAATTCTGTTTCAAAGACCTAAGTCTCAACATATTAACCCATTTCTCAATCATACATTGAGTCATGTAGACTCACTCACACAGTTTCGGGTCTTCACATGATCATAACCAAACTTTGGGTACTCTGATACAAAAAACCTGGAATGCGAAGATTCAACACAAAACCTGAGTACACCGACCTAGACAACCTAGATTCCGAAGATTGAACACATAACCCAAGCATTCAGATGCTAAGGACATTCTCCTCAACTTTGATGACTGCCAACATCTATTGTGTATCCGCCGCCATCTCTCTATCTATCAGTCACGAAGGAACCCCAGCCATCTTATCTACCGCCATCTTCTGGTAAGTCGATGGAGGAACCCCATGCCCCATCTGGACACCGTCATCTCTTTACTTTCCACCACGAAAGAACCCCGATAGACACGGTGTCATCATCTTCTAACCTAACTAGAGAGGAACCCCAACCTATACACTATATGATGTTCAGTCACTTGACACTTAAATCGGACTCCGACATCTCCCGACTATCAATCACGGAGGAACCCCGAATCTAAATAGACACCGCGTCTCTTGACCTAGTCAAAGAGGAACCACAAACGACCTACATACACAGACCGACATCTCCCATTTATCAGTTACAGAGGAACTCCGACTCTATACAGATGCCGCCTCTTCGGACCTAGTCAAAGAGGAACCATGGCCCCGACTTAGCACATGTTAGGTTTTCTAACCATAGGACAACCCCAATCATCTCATGCCTTACTTGAATGCTGGAAACCGTTGCACCTCACGCCCATAGACCATGTCCAAAGTATATCGTCCCGTTGGGTAACGTATCCAAGCTGATGGATCTGTCCATCACCTCTAATAAATTTAAAATCACATTTTTCACACCCAAGGATTGCGCCATAACACACACGGGATCCAATCCGGGCTTCCCGGAAGGTCCAAGTAAGTCAAGAACCAATTTCCCAAAACATGTGCACTGGCAATTGATCGCCAGTGTTGGGCAATCGATCGCCTAAGCATTTACATGTCGATGATCGATCGCCCAAACAGGGTGATCGATCGCTTTATCATTTTGAGCTGACATTTTGGGCTATTACAACCCGAAACCGAGGGCTACACCCCTCTACTCAAGTCAAGCCCATCCCCAATCATTCCACACACATTCCACCGGGTCTCTAACCCTTTTCATCCATCCCATACATTATTCACATCATTCCACATACAAAAATAGCATAAAATAAGGGAAAATACGAAAGAGGGAAAGTGGTTTTACTCACTAAGCATAGATCAAGGCTCCAGGGAGTGAAATGGATGTCGTCAATGTGTTCAAAATGTCAAAGAACCCTTAGGTATGCCCTCTTTTCTCTCTTTCTAATTTCCCGTACTCAGGGAAAGTATAAAAAATGAGGGGGGTGATCCCCTCTTTATATAGGCAAGTGGGTGGCCTATGTGACACTACCATATGAAGATCACAAGGGCCACAATGACGTGACCCTTGACCACGTAAACCGATTTCCCACTTTTTCACGTGTAAGACCTCTGTAACTCCAAGAAACGATGTGCAATGGTGACGAAATGACATGTGACCATAGAAGGGGCAATTTGACACCCATTGTGTGAATCTTGAGGAAAAATGTTGAGTTTTGATAGTAAAACCGAAGTTTGGAAGAAAATTGTAAACCCACTAATTTTCTAGTTTTGAACACTAAACACGCCGCAGTTTCGCGGTTTGAGTTGCAATAAAGTCGAGATGATAGGTAGTCGTCCAGACAACCGACCGATACGCGGTGTGTGAGCTTCAAAGATTTCTATTGTGGCAATCAGTAAATATTGAGTACTGACTGAATTTTAAAACTAGTGGATTTTCTGGTTTCCTTACATACGAGGCCCTTGCAGTTTCGTAAATTGATATATGATGGAGCCGTCATGACAGGTAATCATCCAAATAGCCAACCGACATACTGTGTGCAATTTCCAGAGAAAAACACTGAATTTTATCAATGATGCGTAGTATCTTTTGAGTTTGTCCATGTTGACGGGCACTGGGAGGTCTTTGTCATCCATACTTCCGAGTCAAAGGGCACTGCTAGGAAATTTATCTCGGACAATGTATGGGCCTTTGTAGTTGGGAGTGAATTTTTCCCTTAGGTCAAGGTGGTTTGGCAACATTTTTCGTAAAACCAGGTCACCGACTTCGATGCTTCAGGGCTTGACTTTCTTGTTGAATGCCCTAGCCATGCGCCTCTGATGGGCCTGATAATGATTGATGGCTTTCAGTAACCTTTCTTCTATTAGATTCAGCTGTTCATGCCTGGTCTGCTCCCATTCTGATTCTGAGATTTTTGCTTCCATTAACACCCAAAGTGATGGAATTTCTACTTCAATTGGGAGGACTGCTTTTATACTATAAGTCAAAGAAAATGGTGTTGCCCGAGTCGAGGTTCAGATGGACGTTCTGTAAGCCATAAGCGCATATGGGAGCATCTCATACAAAGCAGATTAATTGGGTACCATCTTCTCTATGATTTTCTTCATACTCTTGTTGGCGGCTTCAACTGCACCATTATTCTGTGGCCTGTATGGCGTGGAATTGTGATGCTGTATTTTGAACTTTTGACAGAGATCGGTCATCCTCTTGTTGCAGAAGTTAAGGGCATTGCCTGTTACAATCTCGAACGAGACACCGTACCGGTAGATAATGTCATTTTTCAGAAAACGCTGAAGAGGCTGTCACATTGGCATTGTTGGCCAGGTAATGACCCTAAAGGAGGGTGAATAGGGTCTATGGCAACTTTTTTTAAAAAATGAACTACAAATTCAAAAGTGCGGGATAAAATTAAATATGCAACAAGCTGAACTGTAGAATATTTAAAGGAAAGAGAGAAGAGATTAGGAGAACGCAAACTCAAGATTTGTTTACGAGGTTCAGTAATCCAGCCTACTCCCCGCCTCAGCTTCCAGCTAGAGGATTCACCACGATTCCTTAATTGCACTGGTTCCTTTACAGGTGGAGTCCAAACCTTTACAATCTCTCTTACAGGTCGAGATATTACCTTACAAGCTCTCCTTTAGGCCGAGCTGAAACATCTCAAGAGATAACCCTCTCTTGAAATAACTGAAGCAATAGCTTCAGTGCAAGAATCTTGGATTCTTGACTACTTTCAATAAATGATTTTTTGGATTAAAAATCCGAAGAGAAAGCTCCTTAAATGAGCTGAATTAGAGTGAAATACAAACTCTAATTAAGTCTCTCAAAGTAGGTAGGAGTCAAGTAAGCTCAAGAGAGAATTTTTGGGGATTTTCTAAGTGTGAGAGTAAGTGAAAATCAATAGCAGTGAATAGGTGATAGATGGGAGTTATTGCAGTGATCAAGAGTTATTTGTAGTTCATAAATGAACTCCTTTTATACCATTTGATCCAATAGTGCCGTTGGGGTAGCATTAAATGCTTTTAGGTCCGTTGCAAACTAGCCGTTGCAAAGATTTTTCAGTTTCAGACATGATTTCATCGACAAAGTGGAGTTCCCACTTGAGTTCGTCGCCGAATTCAAAAGATGGAATTTAATTTTTAAAAATCCTGTAATAACTTCGTCGCCGAAGTTAACCCAACTAAAGATTTCGTCACCGAAATCAAGAAACAGAACTGAATTTGAAAATTTTTGTAATGACTTCATCGCCGAATTCAATCTACCCAGAGAATTCGTCGACGAATTCAGAGTAAAAATTCTGAATTCAGTCTTGGATCACACTGAAGGGATGTGATTGATTTCCTAGGTCAATTAGCTATACTCTTATCAAAATTTTATGATTAATTAGAGCTTTTGGAGTGATCTTCAAAAATGTCCTAGGCTCCTATGGTCAATCTATGATTCTTGAGCTTTTCAACTTACCATCCTTTTGAGGACATTTTACATAAGTCCTATACATTCTCAGAATAAAAATTAAATACATTTAAAAATGATGAGAGATGATCTTGGCTTGACTTGGATCTTGTGATTTTGCCTTTTGTCTTCAATGGACCTGACTTGGACTAAGGTCTTATCTTGGATCTTCATCTTGTATTAAGTGAGTTGAACTTCCTCTTGGGTAATTTCAATTCTTTTTCATGATTGGAGTGCTATCAACTTATATAATCTGAAATGTTCACGCACTTAAATGGTTTCATTAGTACCAAATATTTCATTATATTATTATGTTATTATCAAAATTAATAGGGGTACTTATGGTTGTAACCCTGAGGCTAACAATCTTCCCCTTTTTGATGATGACATAACAATGTAATGAAATTGGGTTGAGCTCCCCCTCACGACATGTTTTTCATAAAAACTTTGAGGTAAGCTCCCCCTACGCATATGCATTTGTAAAAATAATCACAGTTATAATTTAGATGCATATTTATGATGAGTTAAAGGATATATCACCCTGGTTATGTACCAAGAAAAGTTCCACAAAGATAAGTTTCAATTTTAATTTCTCTTCACAACATATTAGATCCAAACAAGAGTAGAATTGCATAAACGAAAGACATATTATGTGTGTACTGCCAAAGATGCAAAAAAAAACATCATATTTCAAATAGTTCAAATGTCATTTCATTTATCAATCATCAATCATCAAATTTAAATTTTCATTACATTTCATATTTCTCCCCTATGGCAACATCAAAAAAAATGAGAAAAAAAATTTAAAAAAAATTACAGCCCATCCACTTTCTGCTTTTTGATGAGGTCTGCAACCTTTGAGAGGATATCTTCTGATGGCTCAGCAGGATCGGAGTCATCATGGGAGTCTGAGGAAGAGGAGGTGGAATCTGAGTCAGAAGGAAGGGAGATGATAGGGGAATCAGTAGCTTGACCCCTTTTGGAGGGGGTTACCTTTATTGGACTCTTGCCTTTGGAAGAAGAGGGAGCTTGAGAGGGAGGCTGAGAGGGAGTGGCTCCACTAGCCAAACTTACTAGAAAATTATTCATTTTCCTCAACTCATCAGTGGCCCGCAAGGTAATTGAGGCAGCTATGGAGTCATGCAAAAGAAACTTGCCTTGAGTCTTCAACTGAAGAGCTGATGATTCGACAATTCCTTGGATTGTCTTTGTAACCTTCTCCATTCGGATACTTTCTTCAGATTGTTCTACCCCCAATCTATGAAGAAATGAAGACACAGAGTCAACTCTATCTTTGGTGACTGAGGTATCCATGTTAACTGTCCCTAAAACGGAGTAGGTGGCATTGGCACACTCTCTAAGATCATTATGCACTGTGGCAAGAGAAGACTGGACTGCTTTGGGGATTTTTCTCATTTCATACTCAAGAGTTGCAAACCAGGAGAGAGTAGAGGAATGGAGATTCTGAAGATTTTCTCTAGATTCGATTTGAATGGCTGTAAGCTTTTCCCTTGTCTCTGTCATAAAGGAGAGCAGGGATGCTCTTGTTTCCTCTTGAAAAGCCTGCTGGCTCATCCTCATTTCCAACTGAAACTGCTCTAAGCTGGAGGACATGGAGGCAATCTACCCTGCCATGATGTTCAGCTGCTCATCTGAAACACCTCGTAGAACTGACCAGGGTCCTCAAAATGAGGAGACACCTGTCTATGAGAACTCTCGGGAATCTCTCCAGCATCCACGAAATCAGACCAGTCAGGCAACTCATCTCTGAGGTGCTGCTCACCCTGAAGCTCATTTGCAGGATTCTCTTCTGGTACTAGCTGCTGCTCAGCCTGGGGTTCCTCCTCTGGCACTGATGCTTACTGCTGCTCAGCCTGAAGTTCTGCTGTGGGTGCAGATAAAGAGGAAGGAATAAATGAAGAGGGAGCAAAAAAAGGTATAGATGGAGTATGAATAGGAACTGGAGTACTGGAAGGAAGGGAGGAGGACTGAGAAGTAGAGGGTTTGGGAGTCCAAACCTTCTGGGGGTCATTCCATATATAGCCCATTCTTTAAATGGTTGCTTTGCTATAAATGGAGGAATCATCAGGGGTGACAATATCTATTTGAGAGGCTAAAGGAAAATTGAAGTGTTTAAAGATTTTAGTCAGAGCCTGACCAAAAGGGAGACACCCTGATTTTCTCTTAAATGCATCATCCATACAATGGACAATGATGTAGGAGAGATCAATGGGTGTGGAGATAAGGATGCACCATATAAGGAATACATCAAAGTAGGTGAGATACTCCCTACCACCAGCCCTGGGAACTAGGTTATAAGTGATTATGTGGTGAATCAGTCTAGCAGTGAGGGTAAGATCTTTAACCTTAGGTTGAAAAGGAGAAGTGAAATCTTGGTTTATACACATCATTTTCAGTGCTTCAACCACATCAAATCCTTCATGACTGGTCCACTGACCATTCACAAAAGTTTGAAGGGTACACTGAGGGATTTTTAAAATTGAGTGCAATTGATTTAAATGAAAAGAAATGTTTTTACCTAAGACAAATGAAGTAATTAGTGATTCGGATTGATTGAAATGGAAGTGAGTGTAAAAGAGTTTGACCAACTCAGGAAACATGGGTTCGTTGGATTCAAGAAACTTATCCCATTTTAGGACAGAAAAGAGAGTTTTTATGGGTTCGAGCCCATAGGCATCAAAACTAATTAAATTAATGACTTTACCGTACAGAGGGGAACGAGATAGGAATTTTTCTTTGAAATATTTCTCGAATTTTGCTTCCTTGAACTTTACTGTGACTGGAGTTGAACTTGAGGCCGGTTCTTTTCCTTTATCAGTTCTTGATTTCTTCTTTGGTGGCTCCACAGATGCATTCTTCATTCTAGGAGGCATTTTCTAAGAGATTTGGAAAGATTTGCTAGATCTTGGAACAAAGAAGGGTATACGAGCAATGGAATAGGGACTATGGAGGGAAAAATTAGGTTTGAAAAACGTTTGGATTTTGGGGGTTACTATTTATACACACGACTCAATTCGTCGCCGAAATGGGTTTCGTCCCGATTTCGTCACCGAAATTGAGTTAGGAGCCCTAATGTGTTTAATTTCGGATTGATTTCATCGACGAAATGGATGACTCATCTAGGTTCGTCGCCGAAATGGGTACAGAAAACATTCTATTTTCTATATTTCCCAAAGATTCGTCGCCGAAATCATATTCTAGATTGAATTCGTCGCCGAATTCAGTTCTGAATATGAAGAATTGATTTCTCTTTAGTTTTCTACCTGTTTTCCTTTAAGTCAAAGATTCATCAAGACATCTAAAATTATCATAACGTATTCAAATCAATCTATTAAACAATCAAGCAAGTTATAGGCAGATCAAATCAAAGATTTCAATTTTTGATTACTTTTGATCTTGATTAAGTTAGATCATTTAGACTAGTCATTCCCAATTCTCTTCTCAAAGCACTAAACCTGTCAGATTGTAGAGGTTTGGTAAAGATATTAGCAAGCTGATTAATAGTATCAACAAATTCCAAGATAACATTTTCATTTTGCACATGATCTCTAATAAAGTGATATCTTATTTCAATGTGTTTAGTCCTTGAGTGTTGAATAGGATTCTTAGTCATACAAATAGCACTTGTGTTATCACACTTAGTAGGAATTTTAGTATAGATAAGTTTAAAATCTTCTAGCTATTGTTTCATGTAGAGAGTTTGAGCACAACAAAGTCCAGCTGCCATGTACTCAGCCTCAGCTGTGGATAATGCCACTGAATTTTGTTTCTTACTAAACCATGAAACAAGAGAATGTCCTAAAAAGTGACAAGTTCCACTAGTATTTTTTCTATCTACCTTGCATCCAGCAAAGTCTGCATCTGAATAGCTTATTAGATCTAAGTTTGTGTTATTTGGATACCATAAGCCTAAATCAATTGTTCCAAGTATCTAAAGATTCTTTTTACAGCAGTTAAGTGAGATTCTTTTGGACAGGATTGGAATCTTGCACAAATGTAAACACTAAACATAATGTCAGGTCTGCTTGCAGCGAGATACAAAAGGCTTCCAATCATTCCTCTATAGAGTTTTTCATCAATACTTTTCCCTTTTTCATCCTTATCAAGTTTGGTTGATGGACTCATAGGAGAATCCATTATTTTAATGTTTTCCATTCCAAACTTTTTAAGTAGTTCTTTAGTATATTTAGCTTGATTAACGAAAGTTCCTTGTTTGGTTTGTTTGATTTGAAGTCCTGAGAAAAATGTTAATTTACTCATCATACTCATTTCTAATTCTTTTGCATTGTTTTAACAAACATTCTACAGAGAGATTCATTTGTTGATCCAAATATGATGTCATCTACATAGATTTGGATTATTAGTATATCATCATTTTGTTGGACATATATGCCCTCGAAAGCCAATAAGAGACTTTTCTATGTTGATTAGACAAGCATCATATTCACACAACCAACTATAAAGAGTATTTATATTAATTACTGTCTCATATGATGATGACATAAAGTTTCATAGGTAACATTGTAGGAAAATCATGCAAAGGTTGCGAGGAAATATGATTTTCCGGTTCCTTGTAAACCTAATATTGTTCAAAGCCTCTAGAGTACTGGTTGGGCGCCGTACTTCATCATGGCTTGCACATGTGTAGTTCTATGAGATAGTGTGATGAATCTCATTCACAGAGAGTGGTGACTCTTGACTAACATGTGAGTATATGTAGCAAGTACATAATACTGAACGAGGTCACTAGTGGATACCCTATGGAATACACTGTTAGATTGTATTAGGGTTATCCATTTGACAAATTATCCTTAGACCTGAGAGGTTAACATCTTCTCAGACATCTGTCTATATGGTTTTGATGTGCCACTCGGCAATGTCCAATACACAGGACTAACTCCGGGTACGTTGGGTCATGTACAAAATGTATGGAGAAGTGTGTAAACACTCAATAAAGAATCCACAACTCCTTAATTGGAGATAATGATATCAAGGTGATACTTGTTGAACTGAACTGTTAAATCCAGTACTAGTGCTTTTCGGTAAAATGGTTTTTATCGAAGTTGATATTTTTAATATGAAAAAGTATATACAAATATATATATATATCAGTTCTTTTCTAATGTTTCTTCAAAAGTGTTTTGGAGGTTCAGTTCAATGAAAAAGTAATCATGAGAAAGGGTTCTATTCATAAGCTAGGGACTAAGACAGTGGAATTGTTCCAATCCCGGAAGCTTACATGTGATATCGGAATGTGGAATGATTTATTTGTAAATATATTGTGAGATGGTACTTACAAGCAATTCTCTAATTTCTGGAGGTTAATCACATTGTGTTAATGGACATTAATTGTGATTGGTGGAAGTCCAGGGATATAGATAAAATTCTATAATCCTAATGGAGTGTGGGAAAGGTGTTTCCTAGTAACAATGCTTTAACCAAAAGGTTGAGTACTTGGTCCCACAACCGGAAATAGGAGATCCCTTTAGATCCCACACACAAGGACCTTCTTAAAGTATTTAATTTAATTTATAATTAAATTAATTAATTTCTCTAAGTAATCACTATATGGTATAGTGAAGCTCTAAAAGGTTGGAATCACATTGGATGTGAAAAACCAAATGGGTAGGACCCATTCGGAATTATTATAAAAGAATAATTCAAGTGACTAAGAGGGTTTTGGAAACCCTTTAGGCGTGTGGGGTGGGACCCACCTAGGGTGGGATGCCCACTTCAAGGAGGAATAATAATTGTTATTATTTTAATTAGTTTCTAATAACTAATATCCTTATTAGATAAGGTTAGTTAGTTAGTTAGTTACTAATTAAAGATTCCCTAATTGTTAGGGATTCCATTAGTTAGTTACTAATTCAAGATTCCTTATTGGATAAGGATAAGATTAGTTACTAATGGATAAGGTTAGTTTCTTTTAAGATTAATCCTAATTGGAATAGGAGAATAATCAATAAAGGAAACTATTGAGGAATCCTAATTGGATTAGGATAAGGTTAATGAATTATAATTGGATTACAATTCAAGCAACCAAGAGGGAACTTATATAAAGGAGTGGATGCCCAGCCCTTTAAGATATATAATTCTCCGTAATTTTTTCTTCTCTCCCTCTCCTCGAGTTTACGCCCAGCCCTCTCCCCCTTTGAGGGTGTACGGTCACCCTTTCCCTTCTTCCTTTTTGTTTGGTTTTTGATCTTGATGATCAAGAACAGGTTCTTTGAAGATCAAGATTGGATCTTATTTGATCAAGAAAGGTTCTTGGATCAAAGAAAAGAAGAAAAGATAAAAGAGCATGGAATTTGGAAGGGCCATTTGCTTCCATTAGAGAAATCTTAAAGGAAAAAGAAGGTTCGTGTGAATCGACAAGAGACTTGACACTTGTAAAGTTTTGCGAGTACTATTCTTATGGGATTTGACTTCACAATTTCAAAGTCACAAAGGTGAATGTTATTCTAACCTTCATTGAATAAATCAATTAGAATCTAGTTAGATCTTGGGATTCGATGTATGCCCCCTAAGAACTGTGTTTCTAAAATTAAAAAGAGGCATACTTTCACATTTTTGGTCATTATGAATAAAGTTGTGTCAATTTTACCTCTTGTGAATCCGTTTTCAATTACGAAGCTACTTAGCCTATCATACCAAGCTCTTGGAGCTTGCTTTAATCTATATAAGGCTTTAGTTAACTTAAATACATGATTAGGAAATTTATGATTTTCAAAACAAGGAGGTTGATTTACATAAACTTCCTTATTGATATACCATTAGAAATACACTTTTTACATCCATTTGATATAGTTTAAATTCTTTATGACTAGCAAATGCAAGTAACATTCTTATAGCTTCTAGTCTAGCAACCGGGGCAAATGTTTCATCATAATCTATCCCCTCTTCTTGGTTGTAACCTTGAGCTACTAATCTTGTTTTATTTTTAACTACATTCTCATTTTCATCCTTTTTATTCCTAAAGACCCATTTTGTTCCAATAATAGATTTGTCATTTGGTCTAGATACTAGATCCCAAACTTGATTTCTATCAAATTGATTTAACTCTTCTTGCATATCAATGCTCCACGAGTCATCTTCAATAGCTTCTAAGGCATTTTTAGGGTCAATTTGACTTAGGAAAGCAAGATTCATTAGATTTCTTCTTATTCTAACCCCTTGTTCCATATTACCAAGTATTAGATCCTTAGGGTGATCTTTTATTAATTTCCAAGCTTTAGGAAGTTGATAGGATTCTTCATTTTCAATTTCTTCTTCATTATCTATTTCAATGGAGTTGTTACTTGATTTTTTTTTTCTTGATCATTTTTATTTTCTTTGTTGATTTGTAAATTTGATATTGCTTTTGGAAGATTGTCAATTTCATCATCCATATCAGTATTGATTTTGTTAAAAGGGTATGATTCATCAAAAACTACATGAATTGATTCTTCAACAATTAATGATTTCTTGTTAAACACTCTGTAAGCTTTGCTATTAGTAGAGTATCCTAAGAAGATTCCTTCCACAGATTTAGCATCAAATTTCTTAAGATGTTGTTTCTCATTAAGTATGAAGCATTTACATCCAAACACCTTAAAATAACTTATATTAGAGATTCTTCCATTCCAAAGCTCATAGGGAGTTTTATTTAGTTTGCTTCTTATAACAACTCTATTAATTACATAACATGATGTGTTAATGGCTTCAGCCCAAAAATAATTTGGTAATTTATTTTCACTAAGCATTGTTCTAGCCATTTTTTGAAGAGATCTATTCTTTCTTTCTACTACACCATTCTGTTGTGGAGTTCTAGGTGCTGAACAATTATGATTAAAACCATTTTCATCCAAAATGATTCCGTTCTTATTTTTAA
>CM026555.1:8910752-9041128 GCA_015143295.1 Tetracentron sinense | reverse complement strand
GACTTGCACAAAGGTCAACACTAACATAATGTCATGTCTGCTTGCGAGCGAGATACCAAAGGCTTCCAATCATTCCTCTCTAATGTTTTTCATCAATACTTTTCCCCCTTTTTCATCCTTATCAAGTTTGGTTGATGGACTCATAGGGAATGCCATTAGTTTAAGGGTGTTGTCCCCGTCCAAACTTTTTAAGTAGTTCTTTTATATATTGTAGCCTTTATTAAGAAAGTTCCTTGTTTGGTTGTTTGATTTTGAAAGCCTGAAAAATGGTAATTTACTCATGCATATCATTTCCTAATTCTATTGCATTGTTTTTTAACAAACATTCTACAGATAGGATTTCATTTTTTTTATCCAAATATGATGTCTCTACCTAGATTTGGATTTATTAGTATATAAAGTCCATCATTTGTTGGACATATATGCCCTTCGAAGAGCCAATAAGAGACTTTTCTATGTTGATTAGACAAGCATCATATTCACACAACCAACTAAAAGAGTCTTTATATTAATTACTGTCTCCATCTGAATATGACATAAAGTTTCATAGGTACATTGTATGAAATGCATCCAAGTGTTCGAGGAAGGTATGATTTTTCCGTTCTTGTAAACCTAATATTGTTCAAAGCCTCTAGGAGTACTGGTTGGGGGCTCCGTACTTCCATCATGGCTTGCACATGTGTAGTTCTATGAGATAGTGTTATGACTCTCATCACAGAGAGTGGTGACCTCCTTGACTACAAAAAGGTGAGTAATGTTCAAGTACATAAACTACGAGGTCACTAGTTGGATACCCGATGGAATCACTGTTAGATTGTCATTAAGGGTTTATCACATTTGACAAATTAAATCCGTAGACCTGCGAGGTAACATCTTCTCAGACATCTGCTAGTGGTTTAGATGTGCCACTCGGCAATTCCAATACCCAGGACTAACCCGGGTACGTTGGGTCATGTCAAAGAATGTATGGAGAGTGTGTACACACTCACTACAGAATCCAAACTCCTTAATTTGGAGATAAGGATATCAAGGTGTACTTTGTTGAACTGAATGTTAAATCCCGTTACTAGATCTTTTCGGTACATGGTTTTTATCGGAAGGTGAGATTTTACTATGAAAAAGTATATCAAAAATCTAATATATAGTCAGTTTCTTTTTCTAATGTTGGGGTTCTTGCCAGTGTTTTTTGGAGGTTCAGTTCAATGAAAAAGTAATCAGAGGAAAGGGTTCCTAATTCGATAAGCTGGGATAGACCGTGGAATTGTTCCAATCCCGGAAGCTACATTTGTATCGGAATGTGGAATGATTTATGGTTGTGTAAAATATATTGTGAGCTGGTACTTACAAGGCAATTCTCTATTGATCTGGAGGTATCACATTGTGTTACTGGACATTACATTGTGATTGTGGAAGTCCAGGGTATAGATAAAATTCTATAATCCTAATGGAGTGTGGGAAAGGTGTTTCTAGTAACAATGCTTTAAACCAAAAGGTTGAGGTACTTGGTCCCACAACCGGAAATAGGAGATCCATTTAGATCCCACACAAGGACCTTCTTAAAGTATTTAATTTAATTTATAATTACATAATTAATTTCTCTAAGTAATCACTATATGGTATAGTGAGCTCTAAAAGGTGGAATCACATTGGATGTGAAAAACCAAATGGGTAGGACCCATTCGGATTATTATAAAAGAATAATTCAAGTGACTAAGAGGGTTTTGGAAACCCTTTAGGCGTGTGGGGTGGGACCCACCTAGGGTGGGATGCCCACTTCAAGGAGGAATAATAATTGTTATTATTTTAATTAGTTTCTAATAACTAATATCCTTATTAGATAAGGTTAGTTAGTTAGTTAGTTACTAATTAAAGATTCCCTAATTGTTAGGGATTCCATTAGTTAGTTACTAATTCAAGATTCCTTATTGGATAAGGATAAGATTAGTTACTAATGGATAAGGTTAGTTTCTTTTAAGATTAATCCTAATTGGAATAGGAGAATAATCAATAAAGGAAACTATTGAGGAATCCTAATTGGATTAGGATAAGGTTAATGAATTATAATTGGATTACAATTCAAGCAACCAAGAGGGAACTTATATAAAGGAGTGGATGCCCAGCCCTTTAAGATATATAATTCTCCGTAATTTTTTCTTCTCTCCCTCTCCTCGAGTTTACGCCCAGCCCTCTCCCCCTTTGAGGGTGTACGGTCACCCTTTCCCTTCTTCCTTTTTGTTTGGTTTTTGATCTTGATGATCAAGAACAGGTTCTTTGAAGATCAAGATTGGATCTTATTTGATCAAGAAAGGTTCTTGGATCAAAGAAAAGAAGAAAAGATAAAAGAGCATGGAATTTGGAAGGGCCATTTGCTTCCATTAGAGAAATCTTTAAAGGAAAAAGAAGGTTCGTGTGAATCGACAAGAGACTTGACACTTGTAAAGTTTTGCGAGTACTATTCTTATGTGGATTTGACTTCACAATTTCAAAGTCACAAAGGTGAATGTTATTCTAACCTTCATTGAATAAAATCAATTAGAATCTTAGTTAGATCTTGGGATTCGATGTATGCCCCCTAAGAACTGTGTTTCTAAAATTAAAAAGAGGCATACTTTCACATTTTTGGTCATTATGAATAAAGTTGTGTCAATTTTACCTCTTGTGAATCCGTTTTCAATTACGAAGCTACTTAGCCTATCATACCAAGCTCTTGGAGCTTGCTTTAATCTATATAAGGCTTTAGTTAACTTAAATACATGATTAGGAAATTTATGATTTTCAAAACAAGGAGGTTGATTTACATAAACTTCCTTATTGATATACCCATTTAGAAATACACTTTTTACATCCATTTGATATAGTTTAAATTCTTTATGACTAGCAAATGCAAGTAACATTCTTATAGCTTCTAGTCTAGCAACCGGGGCAAATGTTTCATCATAATCTATCCCCTCTTCTTGGTTGTAACCTTGAGCTACTAATCTTGTTTTATTTTTAACTACATTCTCATTTTCATCCTTTTTATTCCTAAAGACCCATTTTGTTCCAATAATAGATTTGTCATTTGGTCTAGATACTAGATCCCAAACTTGATTTCTATCAAATTGATTTAACTCTTCTTGCATATCAATGCTCCACGAGTCATCTTCAATAGCTTCTAAGGCATTTTTAGGGTCAATTTGACTTAGGAAAGCAAGATTCATTAGATTTCTTCTTATTCTAACCCCTTGTTCCATATTACCAAGTATTAGATCCTTAGGGTGATCTTTTATTAATTTCCAAGCTTTAGGAAGTTGATAGGATTCTTCATTTTCAATTTCTTCTTCATTATCTATTTCAATGGAGTTGTTACTTGATTTTTCTTTTTCTTGATCATTTTTATTTTCTTTGTTGATTTGTAAATTTGATATTGCTTTTGGAAGATTGTCAATTTCATCATCCATATCAGTATTGATTTTGTTAAAAGGGTATGATTCATCAAAAACTACATGAATTGATTCTTCAACAATTAATGATTTCTTATTAAACACTCTGTAAGCTTTGCTATTAGTAGAGTATCCTAAGAAGATTCCTTCCACAGATTTAGCATCAAATTTCTTAAGATGTTGTTTCTCATTAAGTATGAAGCATTTACATCCAAACACCTTAAAATAACTTATATTAGAGATTCTTCCATTCCAAAGCTCATAGGGAGTTTTATTTAGTTTGCTTCTTATAACAACTCTATTAATTACATAACATGATGTGTTAATGGCTTCAGCCCAAAAATAATTTGGTAATTTATTTTCATTAAGCATTGTTCTAGCCATTTCTTGAAGAGATCAATTCTTTCTTTCTACTACACCATTCTGTTGTGGAGTTCTAGGTGCTGAAAAATTATGATTAAAACCATTTTCATCACAAAATGATTCAAGTTCTTTATTTTTAAATTCTCATCCTCTATCACTTCTTATGTTGTTAATAGTATAACATTTTTCATTTTGAACTCTTTTACAAAACTTTTTAAATAGAGAAGGTGCTTCATTTTTATGAGAAAGAAATAGTACTCATGAGTATCTTGAAAAATCATCCACTGTAACAAAAGCATAAGTTTTTCCAGCTAGGCTAGCTACTTCATTTAGACCAAAAAGATTCATATGCAAAAGTTCTAAGGACCTAGTGGTAGAAATCATTTTCTTAGTTTGAAATGAAGATTTTATTTGTTATCCAAGTTGACAAGCATCACAGATTTTATCTTTGATAAATTTAGTTTTAGGTAATCCTTTAACTGATTCATTTTTAGAGAGTTTAGACAAAAGATCCATACTACCATGTCCTAGTCTCCTATGCCATAGCCAACTTGCTTCATCTATAGCAAAAAAACATATCAAGTTTTGAGATTTAAGTTCATCAAAATCAAAGGTATAAACATTTTCATTCCTATGTGCTACAAACAAAGTATTTAGATTATCTTTA
This sequence comes from Tetracentron sinense, assembly GCA_015143295.1. Taxonomy (NCBI): domain Eukaryota; kingdom Viridiplantae; phylum Streptophyta; class Magnoliopsida; order Trochodendrales; family Trochodendraceae; genus Tetracentron; species Tetracentron sinense. The sequence continues at coordinate 9,036,676 of CM026555.1, read as the reverse complement.
TCCTTAATCATGCAGATATTTGACTTAAATAAAATATTCAATCCCTTATCACAAAGTTGACTAATACTTATGAGATTATGCTTAAGACCATCAACGAGTAGTACATTCTCTATAAAAACAGATTTATCCTTACCAATGTTACCTATGCTGATGATCTTCCCTTTGGCATTGTCTCCAAATGTCACTTGACCGCCATCTTTTGGAGTGATTGATGCAAATAGTTCCTTGTTCCCGGTCATATGCCTTGAGCATCCACTGTCCAAGAACCATGTTGTCTTGGAAGTTCTTGATTTGAAGCATACCTACACATCCAATTTAAGTAACTTCAAGATACTTTCCCCCCGATACCCAAATAGTTTTGGATGGTACCCAAAGTGATCTGGGTTGTGATTTGGGAAGATTAGTTCCCCTGGGAACCCATATCATTCTTGGTCCTTTATGGTTAGTTTTTGAAATAGAAGATGTTCCTTTTGGAACCCAAACTTTTCTAATTATTTTACCATTATAAAATGAGGTAGATGGTGGACTTTGGTGACTACATAATTTTGTAAAGAAGTTTTGATAATCTTTTTGTTTTGAAAAAATATTATAACTAAGTCCAGCCTTGTTAAAAACACATCTTTGTTGTCCTAAAAGTCTTTCTAGGTTCTTTGGACCCTTTGTGAATGTGAGGACAGTATTAGTCAAATCATTGACTTTAACTTTTAACTCATCACATTCACATGGTGAGTTATGAGGAGCATTTTCAATATCATTTAATTTCTTACTCAATTCCTCATTCTTAATGGCTAACACAATCTTTTCTTTTTGTAGATTTTCACATGATTGTGAGAGAGTGTGGATTTCCCTTTTAAAGGATTTATTTAATTTAGCTATTCTACCAAATTCAATATAAAGTTCATCAAATGTTTCTCTTATTTCATCATATGAGAGAGAATCATTTGGGGAAGAAGTTACCTCATCCTCATTTTCCATGAGGCACAAATTTGCTACTTCTTCATCAGTTGAATCTCTTGATTTGCTTCCCTCTGAGTCATCCCAAGTTGCCATCATAGCCTTCTTCTTGTACTTTTGGCTTTTCTTGAGTTGAGGGCAGTCAGTCCTTATGTGGCCTAGCTTCTTACATTCATAACAGGTGAGCGGTTCCTTCTTGCTAGATTTAAGTTTGTTCACTTCTTTTGAGAACTCATTCTTGTATGGTCTCTTTTTGAAGTTCTTATGCTTGAGGAACCTTTTGAACCTTCTTGCCATCAAGGCTATATCTTCATCATCACTGCTAGTTTCCTCATCACTGATTTCAACTTGAGTAGACTTGAGAGCCAGCCCTTTCTTGGTTCTAGGTTCATCAGGCATGTGATCCTTCATTATGACTTCATGAGTCATAAGAGATCCCAGCAGCTCATCCATAGGCAGTTTGGTGAGGTCCTTAGCTTCTTGGATTGTTGTTACTTTTGGAGTCCATTCCTTGGGTAATGATCTTAAAATCATTCTCACATTTTCTGCATTAGAGTACACTTTACCCAGAGATTTAAGACCATTTAAAATGTTAGTAAATCTGGTGAACATATCACCGATAGATTCTTCTTTGTCCATTTAAATAATTCATACTTGTGAACAAGCATGCTGATCTTTTCTTCTTTAACCTGATTAGTCCCTTCATAGGTGACATTCAGTTTATCCTATATTTCTTTAGCAGAGTCACATCCAGAAACTCTATTAAATTCTTGGGGACTTAAAGCACAGTAGAGGTTGCTAATAGCTTTAGCATTGATTTGAATGAGCTTAATGTCAGCTTCATTCCATTCTTCCTCTACCTTAGGAATTCTGACATCATCCACAATTTTTGTGGGAAGATGAGGGCCCTTAACTATTACTCTTCAACATTCATAATCTAGAGCTTGAATGTAATACATCATCCTAGTTTTCCAATAGTTATAATTTTCTCCATTAAACAGAGGTCTAGTGGTGGACTGTCCTTCTCCTAAGCTTGTTGCAAAAACATTGTTTACCATAATAAACTTGATTACTCAGATTGTTTAGATCTATTTAGAATATTAGGCTCTGATACCAATTGTTGGCCAGGTAATTACCCTAAAGGAGGGGTGAATAGGGTCTATGGCAGCTTTTTTAAAAAAATGAACTACAAATTCAAAAGTGCAGAATAAAATTAAATATGCAACAAGCTGAACTGTAGAATATTTAAAGGAAAGAGATAAGAGATAAGGAGAATGCAAACTCAAGATTTATTTACGAGGTTCAGCAATCCAGCCTACTCCCCGCCTCAGCTTCCAGCTAGAGGATTCACCACGATTCCTTAATCGCACTGGCTCCTTTACAGGTGGAGTCCAAACCTTTACAATCTCTCTTATAGGTCGAGATATTACCTTCCAAGCTCTCCTTTAGGCCGAGCTGAAACCTCTCAAGAGATAACTCTCTCTTGAAATAACTGAAGCAATAACTTCAGTGCAAGAATCCTGGATTCTTGACTACTTTCAATAAATGAGTTTTTGGATTAAAAATCCGAAGAGAAAGCTCCTTAAATGAGCTGAATAAGAGTGAAATACAAACTCTAATTAAGTCTCTCAAAGTAGGTAGGAGTCAAGTAAGCAAGAGAGAATTTTTGGGGATTTTCTAAGTATGAGAGTAAGTGAAAATCAATAGCAGTGAATAGGTGATAGATGGGGTTATTGATGTAATCAAGAGTTGTTTGTAGTTCATAAATGAACTCCTTTTATACCATTTGATCCAATAGTGCCGTTGGGGTAGCATTAAATGCTTTTAGGTCCGTTGCAAACTAGCCGTTACAAAGATTTTTCAGTTTCTGACAAGATTTCGTCGACGAAGTGGAGTTCCCATTTGAGTTCGTCGTCGAATTCAAAAGATGGAATTTAATTTTTAAAAATCCTGTAATAACTTCGTCGCCGAAGTTAACCCAACTAAAGATTTCGTCGCCGAAATCAAGAAATAGAACTGAATTTGAAAATTTCTGTAATGACTTCGTCGCCGAATTCAATCTACCCAGAGAATTCGTTGACGAATTCAGAGTAAAAATTCTGAATTCAGTCTTGGATCACACTGAAGGGATGTGATTGATTTCCTAGGTCAATTAGATATACTCTTATCAAAATTTTATGATTAATTAGAGCTTTTGGAGTGATCTTCAAAAATGTCCTAGGCTCCTATGGTCAATCTATGATTCTTGAGCTTTTCAATTTACCATCCTTTTGAGGACATTTTACATAAGTCCTATACATTCTCAGAATAAAAATTAAATACATTTAAAAATGGTGAGAGATGATCTTGGCTTGACTTGGATCTTGTGATTTTGCCTTTTGTCTTCAATGGACCTGACTTGGACTAAGGTCTTATCTTGGATCTTCATCTTGTATTAAGTGAGTTGAACTTCCTCTTGGGTAATTTCCATTCTTTTTCATGATTGGAGTGCTATCAACTTATGTAATCTGAAATGTTCACGCACTTAAATGAGTTCATTAGTACCAAATATTTCATTATATTATTATGTTATTATCAAAATTAATAGGGGTACTTATGGTTGTAACCCTGAGGCTAACAGGCATAAGAGGCTGCTTCAACCCATTTGGCGAAATAATCGATTACGAATCGATGTCCTTGGATGCTTTTGAGGTTATGGGCTCGATGACGTCGATGTCCCAAGATGAGAATGGCCATGGAGTTGTAAGATTGTGCTGCCTGGTTGGTGGTGCATTGATCCTATCGGCATAGATTTGGTACTGGTAGCATCTCTGTACATGCTGACAACAGTCAGATTCTATTGTAAACCAGTAGTAGCCCAGTCTGAGTATTTTCTTAGACAGCATTAACCCGTTCATGTGTGGGCCACAAGTTCCTCCATGAACTTCTTCAACTACCTGTGTAGCTTCATCAGTATCGAGGCATCTGAGCCAAATCATATTTGGCAATCTCTTGTACAAGATTCCTCTTGAGAGGATAAACTGAATGGTCAGTCTTCTGATTACCCGATGATCTATCTTGGTGGCATCGAGTGGGAAGGTCTCATCTTCAAGATACTGCTTGATGTCCACATACCAAGGCTTATTGTCAGATACCTCTTCTATCACAAGGCAATAGGCAAGTTGATCCTGTTGTTGAATCTCGATTGGCCAGAGCATGATGCCCCTAGGAATTTATACCATAGAGGCAAGGCGTCGACGAATCTATTGTGGTTCCAGGACCTGGGACTGAAGGTGATTCTTCTGAACTGAGTTATTAATATATAGAGGTAGGCTAGGTATAGGACTAACCTAACTTCTCGAATGACCCAAGATTCGTTTGCCTGACAAATTACTAAAGACGAGTCACCGTAGAAGTCTATCTCTTCAATCCCAATGCCCAAGGCTTCGTTTAGTCTGGCTATGCATGCCTTATATTATGCCTCATTGTTCGAACATCTGAATTTTAGCTTGACTGAGATAGGGAGGCGGGCTCCCTTGGGAGAGATCAGAACTGCTCCTACCCCATGTCCATGAGTGTTAGCAGCTCCATCGAAATATAACTCCCAATCGCGGTATTCTTGTTCTTCCACTTCTGTATACAGGATGGCTTCATCCGGAAATTGATCATGTATTAAGACGTAGTCTTGTGCAAGACTGTGGGCCAAATGATCTGCAATTGCTTGCCCCTTGATTGACTTCTAAGTCATGTACATGACTTCAACTTCAAATAACATCATGAGCCATCGGGTTGTCCTCCCGACGGTGGCTGGCTTTTCTAGTAGGTACTTGAGTGAGTCTATCTGGAAGATCAGGATTACCAGATAAGAAAGTAGATAGTACCGTAGACGCTGAGTAGCCTAGACCAGCAACAGACAAGTTTTCTAGAGTGGGCTGTACCTCTCTTCATACTCTAGCAAACGCTTATTGATGTACTAGATGGCTTGCTCTGTTCTGCCTATCTCATCATGCTGTGCCAGGACGCACCCCAGTGAGGTTTCTTCTACTAAGATGTATAATAGCAGTGACCATCCCAGTGTAGGAGGTATAAGTACTGAGGATGGAGAAGATATTGCTTTATCCTGTAAAAGGCTTCCTGGCACTCTTCTGTCCAAACTGTGGGTACATTCTTCCTGAGAAGCTTGAAGATTGGCTCGTAAATCAGAGTGAACTGAGAGATGAATCGACTGATGTACTGAATTCTATCCAGGAACCCACGGATTTCCTTTTCAATTTGGGGGGTTGGCATTTCAATGATAGCTTTGGCTTTAGTTGGATCGATCTCAACGCCTCTTTTACTGACTATGAAGCCAAGGAAATTTTCTAATGAGGCTCCAAATACACATTTGGCCGGATTCAGTCTTAGGCCGAACTCTCTGAGTCTATCGCATAGCTTTTTTAGGTCTTTAGGGTGTTGCCTGGCAGTAGTGATTTGACGATCATGTCATCCACATAGATTTCAGCTGTCTTGTGGATCATGTCATGGAATAGCACTGTCTTGGCCCTCTGATAGATTAGCCCTGCATTCTTGAGTCTGAAAAGCATCACTTTGTAGCAGAACATGCCCCAAATTATGATGAAGGAGGTTTTCTTCATGTCTTCTTCTGCCATTTTGATCTGGTTGTATCCGGAGAAACCATCCATGAAAGGCTGCTCTCATACCTTACTGTATTATCGACCAGGATGTCGATGTGTGGGGAGGGGGAAATTATCTTTAGGATTGGCCTTGTTCAGATTCTGGTAATCAATGCACATTCGGACTTTGTCATCCTTCTTAGGTACCGGCACAATGTTGGCTAACCATTCAGGATAGGTTGTTACTGCCAGGAAGTCTGCTTTGATTTGTTTCTCTACTTCTTCTTTAACCTTCTACGACCATTTGGGCCTCATCCGTCTCAGTTTCTACTTAACTAGTCTCATCTCGGGTTCAGGGGCAGTCTGTGTACAACTAAAGTTAGGTCTAAGCCGGGCATGTTTGTATAGGACTAGGCGAAGTCATCACTGTAGCTCTTCAGGAAGTTAATCATGTTTGTTCTATGTTACGGGCTCGTGGTTGTGCCAATCTTGACAAGTTGGGGATTGTCTTCAAATCCTAGATTTATGGTCTCAGTGTCCTCGATGTTAGACTGCGGTATCCCTTCACTGTGCTCTAGGAGGTCTAGAATCTCTTGATGCGGTTCCTCTTTCTGCTCTGTGTCATACTCAACTTCCAAAATTTCAAGAAAGGTTTTAGTGGTAGCCTTATCAGAGGTGATTTCTTGGCAAATCATTTAACTTAGTTTAGCATGCTTTTGTTATTTTTGTTAACTTCAGGACACTAGGCCTTCCAAGGGAAGAGTCCGTGTGATTTCGTTATCAGTCATTTTGAAATGTTTTATGCAAAACATGAAAGTCAAAATATCAGATTTTTATTTTATAAAAACAGACGATTGTTGTTTACAAATGTTGACTAGACAAAAAGAGGCCGACAGTGGCCGACATTTTGCATTAGGAACAAAAGAGAAGATAGAAGGAGAATGATGCTTTGCTCACTCCTTAATCGGACCAACCTGCCCTGCACTGTGCTTGCCCGAACCTTGGATGGCCTCGATAGTGAGAGCCTCGGTCCTTCAACGAATCAGTGGTTGGTGACTGGATGATGTTTCGGCACTGTTGGACAGGGTGCAAACCTGTTCTCCCGCTTGATTTTCCACTTCTCTGGCATCTTCAACAGTCAGCTCATCAAACACCTGTGTCATGCTGAACACTTCTGGATCTGGAATACCTGAAGACTTGGCACTAGGATGGGGGTTTAGGATTTTGGCAACTGGTGTAATAGAGGTATCCGGGTAGGCTTTGAATGTTTCCACCGGGAAGGTTACAGAGATGTGGAGTCGGGGTTCTGGTTTCGCCAATCGGCTGCTCTTCTTTGTGAGTTTGGAGAGATAGTCCTCAAACCTGGGATTGTTGTAGTACCCTGGATTTTTCGGCATGTATTAAAGCTTTAAACTCATTTTCTTGAATTGAAGGTTGGAGTTCCGAAGTCGAATCTATTGGAAATCCAAGTTTCTAAACCCCATTTACGGATCAGTTAACCTTAGGGGCAATTTGGTCGATAAATAAAGAGAAAATTGAAAATTCTAAAATGCCAAAATGTTCCTTTTCGAATAACGAGTCCAACGCAAGTTGAATCATCAAAATCCAACGAACGAGTCAAAAGTTATCACCGAAACACGAAAGAAGGAAAATCTGAAAAAAATTTGCAAGTTACAAACGATCGTATAAACCCTACGAACGATCGTAGGTGAGCCACGATCGATCGTAGAATCTCAGGAATTGACAAAAATCTCGATAACGTTTATGATCGATTGTGGAAACTTACGACCGATCGTAGACTAATTACGATCGATCGTAAACATGTTACGATTAATCGTAGATCACGAACCCAGAATTTTAATTCGTGATTTTTAGGGTTTCTCCCCTTTGCCTATAAATAGGGACTTACATTTGGGGGTTTTGGTTTACCCTAAACCTAAAGAGAGCCTAAGAGAGATTGAGAGAAGAAGAGGGTTTCCAAGAGGGGTTTTCATCTTTGAGGAGAGATTAAGCAAGTGGGTGATCTAGATCACTCCCAAAGGCTTGGATTCTTCAAATCCAAGGCAAAGTTCGTGAGAAACGCCTCCTCCAAGCTCGGTAGCACCTCCACCCACGTTTTTGGAGGGTTTCCTTCTTCCTATTGAAGGTTGGTAACTTATGCTACCCTCCTAGTTCACATTCTTCTTTCCTTTCTTCATTTTATGTTTCTTCTCTACTATCTAAGTATGTAAATGCTATGGGATGAATGAATAGAGGATGATGGGCAATGGATGCCGTGTGAATGTGTTGTGATAAATGAAAAGGGAAGGGCATTGATCAATAATAAATACACGTGTACGTTGTGAACATAAACCCATCCAGAAAAGCATTGTATAGGCTTAAACCAATAATGTACACACTACTTGTTTGACGAAATGCCAAGGTGAAGAAACTGAATTATAAACTAAACAAGACATGATTTAAAGTATATGGAAATTGCTAGGACTTATGATAGTGTGATTAATTGCTTTCTTTAACGGCATGAATAATTACTTGTTGAAATTAATGTTATTCTATAGGTTTTTGAAATTACAATTGTCATATTTAATTCGAAATGAAAGTATGTACACGATTGCACGAGCACGGCATGCATGACTTGGTTTATCAGTGTTTTTCAAGAATAAGGACTTTAGAGGTAGGACATATCTTACGATATGTTATGCCTCACTTTTGAAAAGGATAAGTGTATCTCATTTGATGAGGGGTCTCCCCTCCCTCACACATTGCATCTCATTAAAGAAGGGTCTCCCTTCCCTCGCAAGTGCATCTCATTGAAGAAGGGTCTCCCTTCCCTCACAAGTGCATTTCATTCCAAGCAGGCATGACATGATATGGCATGACACGCATGACACGCATGACAAGCATGACCCGCATGGCACGGCAAGACAAGAAAAAAAAAAACAAGAACATGACAAGACAAGTTTTCAAGCATGAAAAGAGTATTTTAAGTCAAGTCAAGCGCATGATGATTTCAAGAGTTTTATCGGCTTTTCTATGATGCAAGCATGAATATAAACTGTTTTACTTTCCAGCTATGATATAAATTGTTTCCTGCTTTATATATCGTTATTGTTATGCTAAGACTGTTAGTTAGCATTTGGTACACGCTGAGTATTCCATGCTCAGCCGTACGTTTATATTGGTAGGTATTGAGGGAGTTGCCGCTCCTTTCGACATCTATGCCCCTGGCCCTTGGGTAGAAGAGGAGTACATCGAGGAACCTCATATAGACGAGTACTACTAGGTGGTAGATTCTAAGTGACTGTGGGTGAGCTTGAGAGATAATGCCCATGTATTTTGGCGGGCATGTCTGCACCTTATTTTGTTTTCCCTTTTTGTATAGACTTAGAACATGAATATATATACTTAGAGGTTTGGTTACTCTTCCACTGTGCTATGTTAAGTTTATGCTTCCACTATTATGTCCTCTTTGTATATGCTCCAGGTATTTTGCAGGGTTGGTTTGTCAAGCAAGTCATGTAAGTCATGATAAGTCGTCCAAGATTCACTCTAACTCCTAGGGTGGGTTTTGGGTCATGACACTTGTACCCCAATCCGAATGGTGGTGTATAGCAACGAGGTGTATATCTCTTCTTCATTCCTTGATTTTTGATTTCGAGGCTTAAACCCGGCTGGTAATTCATTTTGGCCATTATCTTGACAAATGGAGGTACTGCCTGACTGCTCTACTTTTCTATCTGGGTGATAGAACTGATTTCCTCAAACTGGTATGTCATGAAAGCAGTGCCTTACCCCAGCTCCTAAATATCCCTGAAGGAACTTGCCAACTCCTCTGATGGGATCATGATCATGTGGTCATCCTGAATAAACTTGATTCTCTGGTGGAGAGATGAGGGATTGGCTCCAGCCGCCTAGATCCACGGCCTCCCAATGAGCAACGTGAATGAGGCTGGCACATTTACAACTTGGAAATTTGTTGTAAATTGAGCAGGTCTGACCCCAATGGTCAGATCGATATCGCCCAGGTTCTGCCTAGTTAAGTTGTCAAAAGCCTTGATGGTCATGGGTCTCTTCTTCACTTGACTGAGGTCCAGACCAGGTTTTGTAGTGTAGATAAGGTGCAGACATTTAGGCCAGAGCCATTGTCGATTAGTACTGATGATAAAGTCTATGCACTGTACTGCAATGTAGAGAACTCGGGCATGGTCCCTGTCGTCATCTGATATTTCTTCTTCTGTAAATGAGATGATTCTCTATGAAAGTACTTGCCCCACCATATGCCCTAGTTTCTCGGGCGTGATACTTGGTGTTACATAGGCATGGTTAAATACCCAGAATAGCTACTTCCGGTGATGCTCGGAAGTTAGGAGAAGACCCACGATAGAGATCCGTGTTGGAGTTTTGCTTAACTACTGTGTGATATTAAACTTTTCAGCTTTTTCTAAGATTTTTAGTAGAACTACTGAGTCTACTGCCTCCTTTTCTGAGTCTGTTACCCTTGCTTTCTCTTTCTCTTTTGTCGGCTCAGCCACCGGTGGTTGGTATACCCTATTAGATCGGGTGAGGTTAGCTATGCATTCACTCTCAAGGATTAGAGAGTGAGGGGCAGGTACTCGGTCAAGGTTGAAAGGTAGAGACGGGATGTAAGGGATCTTGATGGGGCCAGAGGAGCTCGGTAGAGGCTTGAACTGGTGATGTGGGCCAATTTGCTGGGCAAGAGATAATGTAGATGGTCTATTCTTTTTCTTGTTTAATGACAGGGATCTGTACTGGCGGTAGGATAGCATGGATATTTGACTGAGGGAATGGGATTATGACTGAAGGCTAGTAAGAAGGCCTGATTATGTCGTCATCCATTGCGAGTGTGTAGGTCTTAGCTGCCCTGCCCTAGGCTCTTCCCACTCAATGAAATTCACTTGATTGTTATATGGGAGCAGTGTCGCCTAGTTGATGCTGGTGTTCCTAGGGGCCAGTTCAACCTTTCCCTCATCCAAGAGATCTTAGATGGCGTATTTCAATCTAATACAATAGTCGGTAGCATGGCCTGAGACTTGATGAAAAGCACAGTGATGATCGGCTCTGTAATTTTTGTTTTGTTTGTCAGGTGGTAAGAGGGAGGTAGGGCCTCTCAAGGTGAGAAGAGCCCACTTGGTCAGAAAGTCCAATAACTGGCTAAGAGTGTATTGAAGAGGAGTAAATTTCTGGGGAGGCGATTTGGCCCCCGGTTTTGTCTAACTAGCCGGGTATTTCTGGGTACTGGCTGAGACTGAGCGGCTGAAGCCAGTAACCTGATAGGTACTGCAGAAGCCACCATCTAAACATCTTCTTTTCTTCTCTAGTCCTTGGGATCACATTTTCTGCTTACTGGAGCTTCCGCTCTAAGGGAACAAGCCCTAAGATGGAGTGAATAGCTCCACTCTGGATGACTGTCTCAATGCTGGCACCTGTCTTGACGATAGTACCAAAGTCTACAACTGGTAAAGTTACCATTAGAGTAAAGTAGGGCTGCTTCAATGTGCCTATAAACATGTTTGTCAACTCCTCCTTGGGGATTGGAGTAGGGATTTTTGCTACCATCTCCCTCCATTGGGTAGCATATTCTAGGAAAGACTCATTGTTATGTTGGTACATCTGTTTTAATTGGCTTCTCTAAGGCCGAAGCTCTTGATTGAAAGAATACTGATCCACGAAGATGTCTATGGCATCCTGCCAAGTCTTAACCCACTGCTTGTCTACTGACATCCACCAGGTAAGGGCTGCTCCCTTTAGGCTCTTCTAAAAGTACTGGATGAGAAGAAGTTGGTTCTTGTTATGCTGGAACATGTCCCCCAAGTCCAATTGTAGATATTGCTTCGGGTAACTTGTGTCGTCATATTTGTCAGAGTCTGGCACTTTAAAACCTGGAGGAACAACATCCCCAGATGAGAAAGTTAGATCTTACAATTATAGAATAGAGCTGGCAGATGCCCCTTTCATGCGTCTCATCTCTTCTTTCACCTATCGATCTCTTCATGCTGGTCCCTGAGAGACGGGGTATGGTCTGAAGATAATGGCTGGTTTTGATTAACGTGGGAAGACTTGGGTTGCTCATCAAACTGAACATATTCTGCTTCACCTCTGCCAGGTGCAGGTCCGGGGTTAGGAATGATGATGGGAATAGGCTGATGTGGCTCTGGATGTGACTGTTCAGATGATTCCCCTGTAGGGTTTTTGATGGGGGGTCATCAGTTCGGGTGCCAATGAGAATCTTGAAGGATTTCAGAACACTGTCGAGCTTGGCTTGCATGGTTGTTATGTCTCTATCATGCGACTATAGGATCTCATTGGTTCTCTGATGCTGATCGAAGGTTCTGCCATTGATTCTGACTGACTATCGGAAGAGGTTGTGTTGGATGCTTCCTCCGTGACTGGTACTGCAGTTAGAACCGTGTCTACAACTGCTGCTTCTACGAGAATTACAGTCATAGAGCGAGTCATGGGTCGGCTCATACAACTGAAAATAATGCAACGGCTAAACATGAATATACATAAAGTACAAGAGAGAAGATGCTAGAAATTATTTTTCATTGATGCATGCTAGTGAGGTACAGGATTATGTGACTTAAAAAAGTAAAAGACTCGATCCTATGGAGGCCCATCAAGGATCGCGAAGTCAAGTGGCCGGGGCACACCGTTAAAGTCCATGATTTGTCGTTGGAGAGATGTGACCTCAACCTCCTTATTGTCAATTGTCTTAGTGGCATTGAAAATTTGGGACCCGAACTACTGGATCCGAGCGGTCATCTCAACCTCTACAATATCAAGCTGCTCTTGGTAGAAGTGTAATTGGGCCCTGATGACGGCTGTTTCTCTGGCATCGCCCTTACGCTTCTTCTGAAAAGATCAGACTATCTACTCGATCTGCCCCTGCATGGCCTGAAATTCACGGTTCTGCTCTGCTTCTTGCTGCCTAAATGCTTGTTGGGCTTTCCGTAGTCTTCTCTCCTTCACCTGGATCAGTAGCTGTCTCTCCAAAAATATGTCTCTTAAGAGAACCACCATTTCAACTACGAGTATGGTTTCTTTTGACAGAGCTAAAACTGGTGTAGGCAGTTCCCTTGGTGCTGGCATACTAGATGAAATGTCAGAATTTTTCACCCAAAGTCGGTATGTTGAGTCAGTTGGGGGTCCTATTGTAACCACAAAGTCTGGCCATTGTTCTCTTCTGAAGCTTTACCAATCGGACTAGAAGCATCGAGTAAGGCTTTCGGAGTGCACTGTGAAATTAATACAATCATTTTCCTATTGGTCTGTCACTGGGATGCGCTAAGGGAGTCCAAACTGATGAAGGACTCAGAACGCTACATAAGCTACTGAGCTGGTTAGACCCGTGAGGATCATGCAACGTCTTCTAGTTATAATGACGCGAGGTAGTTTTTTCAGGACTAGCCACTCGCATTGCCATATAATCTCTTCCCCTAATAGGCTTTGGAGAAGCTGGTAAAGAATCTTGACATCTGTAGTCAAAATTTGGCCCTGATTTTGAGAAATCGTCTGGGGTAAACTATATGCATCATGAAGATCAGCAGGTACTTGGATGATTGTAGGCAGGTGTCCTACTAACCATAGGTGAAAAAGAGGTGTACTTGCATGAAAGATGCCCTTTCTGCGATCTGCTGCTTAGTTGAAAGCCCTGAAAAGCTCCGCAAGGATGACGGGTACAACTGTTCCGGAGCTGCGCATGTCCTCGATAATCCCTGTCAGTAGTGAGTCGGTGAGGGTGCGGCACTTCAGGAACACCAACTGAAACATGACTATCAGTGCAAAGGCATTGAGATCGGCAAATTTAGTAGTTATGGTGTCTGGGCTCCACTTGCGGCTGTACTGATCTTATAGATATTTTACAGGTATCCGATCATAAGAGCTATTAGGACCATGCTACAAGAAGGCAGGCTTGATATACAAGAACCTTGAGAGGTCTGCCTGGTATATTGTCTTGTAGCGTAGTACTATAGCTTCGTCATCCATAGTTAAGCCCAGAATGCGCTGGATTTCTTCCAGTGTTAGACATAACTCATTCTTATCGAAACGAAACACCATGTATGATGAGTTCCAACACTAAATAGCAGTATTTATGAGGCGCGGATCTAGTTTAACCATAGATAGGTCTAATACGGTCCCCATTTTATACTACTGAGCCAATGTGAGACACTGACTCTGAGTGAGGGCTTCAATTGATTTTTGGAGGTTGTCATCACATATCACCTGAGATGTTAAATGCACGGGCCATGACGGTTAACCGATTAACTTAACAATCCATGAAGGACCTGCCATTTACTTGAACAAGAACTCTATCTGAGTGCACTGTGTATGTAGATAAAAATGCAAAGGTGATGACGATTGTATTTTTTTTCTAATTTTGATTGGGTGTGACAAGGCACATGTGATCTGATAAGGCAGACGGACGAAGGTCCAGCACGTTTTACTTGATTTGTTGGGAACCGGGGCCTATCAGGTCAAGGTTTGGGATAGGTCTTGTGAAGACATGTTTGCCTGGGATTTGAACCTCATATGCGATGTCAGGATGTAGGATTGAGTGTTTTTTATTACAAGCACAAGTTTAGCTCATTAGATACACCTGGGTGGGTGCTTATCAGGGTGAGAGTACCCGGATAGTCAACCATGATTGGGGTCAGGTATAGGGTGCAAGTAGGTTAAAGTTTAGAGTAACGCTCCCCGGGTGGACTACTTGTAAACTATACACTGGCCTAGTCTATATAATGAACGATGGGGTAATGTAAATGTTTTTCTAAAAGGATGGGGGTCACTTAACACCGTCTATGCAACTCCTCAGTATATAACATACCTAAAAATGATGATTAGTGTAAGCGGAAGCATTCAGAATTCTTCCCTGAGGGTAATCACCCAATAGGAGTAATTCCGTGGACCTCTAAGACTTTTAAACTTCTAACACTGAAGATGATCATCCAGCAGAAGTAAGCGTAATAAGCCTGTCTGCTGGGTTTAATAGGACATTACACTACTATACTATGTATGATATGCATAGTACAAAAAGCACCCAAAGTAATGAAAGATCTAGTATTAAGCTACATACTTAGGCATTTGGACAAGTTTGATTTTAATTGGCTTAGACTTAGGTTCCGGGTTGAACCTTAAGACAAAGACCCCAGCAGAGTCACCAGAGCTGTGAGCATGGAATTTTACTCCACCTCACGAGAATGGTAAGTGCTAAGAGTCTCCACCTATTAATTCAAAAGGGATAAGTCTCCGAGGTGTGGAGAATGTCTTGGTCTACGTGAGAGTTCTATGTAAGAGGTTTGGTTAAGTCCCGGGAAAGGTCTTAAGCACCCCAGGGCCCTCATTTTACAATGGTTCCCTACTCCCTAGGTATAAGCCAAATTAAAGTCAAAATTATTTAAATGTCTAAGTGTTTAGAGTAATACTAACACAAGAAAGAAAAGCTAACTAGGGTCGAACCCGGATTGGGTTGCCTGCGTAATCACAAGAGTGAGATCGGACTGAGCGTAGTTCTAGCACATGAGCCCGTGCCGAGGCTAAGGGGTGTATGTGTGTGCACCGGGTGGCTAAGGGTCTAGCCCAAAGAGTAGGGTTTTGGGCCCGAAGGCTAAGGATTAATCCGATAAACTAAGGGATTAGGTCCGATAGGCCAAGGGATAAGTTCGGTAGACAAGGGTTTAGGCCCAATAGGCCAAGGATAAACCCGATAGGCTAAGGTTAGGCCCGGTAGGCCAAAGGTAAGCCCGGTAGGCTAAGAGATTAGGCCCGGTAGGCCAAAAGCGATTTAACCATAGTTAAGGTTGCTAACCAGGGTTAAGGGGCAAGGTAACCTTGGTTAGGGCTGCTAACCATGCTAAATAGGTCCAAAGCATAGTATTTTGGTCTATTTGTGTTTTTGAATGTTTTTGAGATTTTTACAAGGGTTGAGAGGTCTTAACCATGGTTAAAAATTAATCAGGGTTGAGTTAACCCAATTAAAGGGTCTAGTCTGGTCAGGGTGGGCCTAGAATGACTTCCTACCTGGTATGAGCCCTATGCAAAGCCCAATATACAGAAAATAGGGAATAGCGGTAATCTATTTACCGCCATTACCAGGTTTCTTCTGGAAATGGTTTGTAAGTCTGGGGTCAGGTTAAGGGTGAACCTAAGGGGTCATAGATCCTCTAGGGTTGAAGAGGGGAGTCCTCAAAGTGTCCTGGGCCAACTGTGGGCCCAGGGGATGGTCTGAAGTGGGCCCAACAGTGGATTGAATGCATTGTAAATAAGAATCAGGAATGGCGGTAGACTATCTATTGCCATTCTGGCCAGTTTCCGAATAGGAGCATTTTTGTCGCGACCCAAAACCCACCCTAGGAGTTAGAGTGAACTTTGGACGACTAATCATGACTTGCTTGACAACCAACCTGCAAAACCCACAGAGCATATACAATAGAGGACATTATAGCGGAAACATAACTATAAAACACAGCGGAAGTCTAACAAACCTCTAAGTATATACATATGGTCCAAGTTTATACAAAAAGTAACCAGAAGAAAGTGCGGACAGACCCGCCAAAATACATGAATGTATATCTCTCATCTCACCCACAGCTAATCCACTCAGAATCTACAACCACCTAATGGTAACCCTCTACTGGAGGTTCCTCCAAAGGCTCCTCGACGTACTCCTCCTCCACCCATGGACCAGGAGCATAAACATCAAATGGAGCAGCAGCTCCCTCAGAACCTGCCGACATAAGAAGTACGGCTGAGCATGGAATACTCAGAGGGTACCAAATACTAACCAATAGTTATAGCATAAAAATGGCAATACATAAATCAGGAGAAATTCATACATGTTAGACGGAACAATTCATATCATACAAGGAAGTAAAGCAATTTATAATCATGCTTGTATTTCGTAGAAAGCCGATGAAACCTCTTGAAAACATCGTGCACTTGACTTGGCTTGAAATATCTTTTCGTACTTGAAAGCTTGTCTTGTCTATCTTGCTTGATTCTTGTATGTCGTGTCATGTCATGCATGTCATGCGTGCTTGCTTGTGATCATGTAACTTGTGAGATACACTTGTGAGATATCCTTGTGAGATGCGCTTGAGAGATGCCTTGAGAGGGAAGGGAGACCCTTCTTTATGCAATGCACTTGCGAAGGAAGGGAGACCCTTCTTCATGATATGTATGTACTTGCGAGGGAAGGGAGGCCCTTCTTCATGATATGCACTTGTGAGTGAGGGGAGACCCCTCGTGGAATGTTGGTTCTTGTTTTCTTGTGAAAAGTGAGGTAAAACATATCGTAGGATATGTCCCACCTCTAACCGTGTTCTTGAAAACCTCGATAAATCATGTCATGCATGCCGTGCTCGTGGGAACCGTGTACATACTTGCATTTAAATTTAAATATGACATTTGGGTAATTTCACAACACATATAACATCAATGATTGAGCAATGTAATATTCATATCATTTAAGGAAAGCAAGAAAACACACTATCATAGGCCCTAGCAATATCCATAATTTATTAGACATGCATTTCCTAATTTACAACTCACTTTATTCACCTTGGCATTTCATCAAACATGGTGTGTTCATTATTCATTATCCATTTAAACCTAAATCATGCTTTTCTAGGTGGGTTATGCTCACATCACACTTGTATGTTCATTATTAGTACAATGCCCTTTCCCATTCATTCATCACATCATCCACAGGGCATCCATTCGCCCATTCCATCTCCATTCACCATTCACAACCATCCATCTCATAGCACATGTGTAGATAAAGGAAAATAAGGAGAATCAAAAGGAATAAGGGGAAAAGAGGAACTATAACTAGGAGGGTAGCAAGAAGTACCGACCTTGATCAAGTGAGGAAGAAATCCCCTTTCCAAAACGACTGTGTAGCTGCTGCCCTAGCTTGAGGAGATGCTCCTCACGAGTGCTTGAGCCGTGATCTTGGAGAAAGCCGGACTTGAAGTGATCTAGGGTCTCAAAACCCTTTGATTTTTCTTCCAAAGACAAGCCCTAGGTTGGAATCGCCTTCTCCCCTTTCTCCTATTCTCTCAAACTCTCTAAGTGTCGAATGATGCCCTAAAGGCTCGGGTTAAACTCTTAAGGTAAGAGTGAACCGACCAAAAGACCATAATACCCTTACTGAAATTTCTACACAAACACGAGTGCCGAACACATTGTGCTGTGAAGAGTGCCGAACACGTTGTGCTGTGAAGAGTGCCGAACACGTTGTGCTGTGAACAGTGCCGAATACGTTGTACTGAGCTCGTTGTCCGTTGTCTTATATACAACGTGCCCGTTGTGCTGTACAACGTACCCGTTGTCTGTTGCACAACGGATGCACAACGTATACGTTGTCTATGCGTTGTCTGTGCCTTATCAGAGCACGTTGTCAGAGCACGTTATCCGAGCTACGTCCTTAGTGCCTTCCGAGCTACATCCTTAGCGCCTTCCGAGCTACATCCTTAGCGCCTTCCGAGCTACGTCCTTAGCACCTTCCGAGCTACGATTGCCTGCAGGTCCAGACTGTTTTGGCCATATCGTTTGACTCGTTCGTCCGATTTTGACGATTCAACTTGTGTTGGGTTCGTACTTCGAAAAGGAACATTTCTGATGTTTCAGAATTTCCAATTTCTTCCTTATTTATTAATTATACCTCTTTAAAGACAAAATGGCAACGAAAGTGCCATGCATAAGATGTGAAAAGGTCCGGGGCTCTACATCCTCCCCCCTTACAAAACTTTCATCCTCGAAATTTAGACGGTACTTGCATTACAAACCAAAAAGAAAATTACAAGTCATATACAAACTTGTACAAAAACTCATTCAATTAATTATGGGCACTTTGCCTTGACTTCGGCTTCACACTCCCATGTAGCTTCTTCCCGAGCATGGTGTTGCCATTGCACAAGAACCAAAGGGATTGTCTTATTGCAAAGCACCTGATCTCTTCGATCCAAAATCTGAACCGGCTTTTCAATCAAGGTGAAGTCCTCTCAAATCTCCAACGGTTCCAAGTCTATGACATGCGAAGGATCCGCAATGTACTTCCGAAGCATAGACACATGGAAGACGTTGTGAACTACGGCCATGTGAGGTGGGAGAGCTACCCTGTAAGCAACCTCACCAACTCGTGTGATAATCTCAAAAGGCCCAACATATCGAGGACTGAGCTTGCCTCGCTTTCCAAATCTCATGATCCCTTTGCTAGGAGATACTTTCACAAAAACTTGATCCCCTATTTGAAATTCCAAGTCCCTACGGCGCGTGTCCGCATAACTTTTCTGGCGATCTTGAGCGGCTTTCAATTGATCCCGAATGATCTTAACTGTGCCTGTAGTTTGCTCAATCAACTCCGGACCAAGTACTTTCCTTTCTCCTACCTCATCCCAATAGAGAGGAGACCTACAACTTCGCCCATACAAGGCCTCAAATTGTGCCATTTGGATACTCGCCTGATATCTGTTATTATAGGTGAATTCAACCAAAGGCAAGTGCTCTTCCCAACTGCCTCTGAAATCCAACATACAAGCCCGAAGCATGTCTTCAATGACTTGGTTCACTCTCTCGGTTTGTCCATCCGTCTGTGGATGAAAAGCGGTGCTGAAATCAAGTCGGGAACCCATTGCCTCCTGGAAGCTTTTCCAGAATCGTGATGTGAATCTTGGATCCCGATCTGACACAATACTAACGGGCACTCCGTGCAACCTCACCACTTCCTTGATGTACAAAGCGGCTAACTGACTAGAGTTGAAAGTAGTTCGGTAAGGTAAGAAGTGAGCGGACTTCGTCAAACGATCCACTACTACCCAAATCGCATCTGAGCCCCTTGCCGTCTTTGGCAAGCCAACTATGAAATCCATGGATATGTTCTCCCATTTTCACTCAGGAATCGGAAGAGACTGTAATAGACCTGCGAGCCGCATGTGTTCTACTTTTACCTGTTGACACACCAAGCACCGTGCTACATATTCCGCAACCTCCCTCTTCATATTCCGCCACCAAAAGTGACTCTTGAGGTTCCGGTACATCTTTGTACCCCCTGGATGCACAGTGTACTTCGAACGGTGTGCTTCATCCAAAATCTCTCTTCAAAGATCTGCATTGGCTGGGACGCACAGCCTTCCCTTGAATGTGATAGCACCCCGACTAGTGAGAGAGAAGTCCTCACTACCCTTATCCCGATAAGCCAACAATTCCGCATCCGTGGCTTGGTATTCTTGGATCAAATCTATAATGTATGGCCGAACCGTGACATTTGCCAAGATAGGACTACGAACAGAGTCATTCACACTAATGTCCAGATTTGCCAAGTCTTCAAGTAGCTTCCATTCTTTCCCCAACATGTGTGCTAATAACCCCGGAGGTCTTTTACTCAAAGCATCGGCCACTACATTTGCTTTACCCGGGTGGTATTGAATGGTACAATCATAGTCTTTCAAAAATTTCATCCAACGCCGTTGCCTTAGATTCAATTCCTTTTTGGAAAAGAGGTACTTGAGACTCTTGTGATCGGTAAACACATAGAACTCTACCCCATAAAGGTAATGACGCCAAATCTTAAGTGCAAACACGACCGCCGTAAGCTCCAAGTCGTGCGTGGGATAATTCTTCTCATGCTCCTTCAATTGCCTTGATGCATAGGCAATGACTTTCTTGTGCTGCATGAGTACACACCCAAGTCCAACGTGTGAGGCATCACTATACACCTCATACCCATAAGGTCCAGATGGCACATTAAGGACAGGGGCTGTAGTAAGCCTCTTCTTCAGTTCCGTGAAACTGATCTCGCACTTATCACTCCATACAAACTTGGCGTTCTTCCTTGTCAGGTAAGTGAGCGGTGCTGCAAGGCTAGAGAAACCCTCTACGAATCTCCTGTAGTAGCCTGCCAACCCAAGAAAGCTGCGTATCTCGGTAACACTCTTGGGCCTCGCCCAACTCATAACTGCTTCGATCTTCTTTGGGTCTACAGAGATACCTTCTACAGAAACAACGTGGCCTAGGAATGCCACCTCTTCCAACCAAAACTCACACTTGCTAAGTTTGGCGTATAGCTTGTGCTCTCTTAGCATTTCCAAAGCAAGGCGTAGGTCGCATGTGTGATCTTCCCATGTCTGGGAATAGACCAAAATGTCATCAACAAATACAATCATGCACCTATCAAGATAAGGCCGGAACACCCGGTTCATCAAATCCATAAAGGCTGCCGGCGCGTTCGTGAGTCCAAAAGGCATCACCAAGAACTCGTAGTGTCTATACCGAGTCCTGAAAGCAGTTTTGGGAACATCTTCCACCTTAATCTTCAACTGGTGATAACCCAATCGAAGGTCTATCTTCGAGAAAAATCTCGCTCCCTTCAACTGATCGAACAAGTCATCAATCCTAGGCAAGGGATACCTATTCTTTATAGTGACTTTGTTCAATTGCCTGTAATCGACGCACATCCGCATCGAGCCATCTTTCTTCTTAACAAACAACACCGGGGCACCCCACGGTGAGACACTTGGTCGAATGAAACCAAGGCCTTGTAATTCCTCCAACTGAGTCTTCAACTCCTTGAGTTCTACCCGGGCCATTCTATACGGAGCCCTGAATATAGGAGTTGTGCCTGGTGCAAGCTCAATCACAAACTCAATCTCCCTGTCTGGAGGCAATCCTGGCAACTCCTCTGGAAATACATCCAGGAATTCACTCATAACCGGAATAGTCGATGAGTCCTTTGCCTCGGGGTTAGCTAAGTTCAATGCCGCAAAACGAGCAATATCTCTACTTTTCAACCCGCGAAAGTGGAATGGTTTTCCTTCTACTGGCTTGAAGAGTACCATTTTCTCAAAGCAAGCTACATGCCCATGATGTGCTGCTAACCAATCCATTCCCAATATAACATCAAAGTCTTGGAATCCAAGGACGATGAGATCAACCGCCAACTCGTGGCTTCCAACTTGGACCACACTATTTCTATACACTTTATCTGTCAATACTGTTTTGCCGAGAGGAGTCGAAATGGCTAACTCCGGTTCTAGCTGACTTGGCTCTACAGAAAAGCCTTCTGAAAAACTCGGCGAGACAAATGAATGAGTAGACCCGGTATCAATCAACACTTGAGCCAAATACTCATTGACTAGTAGGGTTCCTGAAATTTTAGCTAGCTAAGTCAATCCATGCATCAACAACGTATACATATAGGTATTTATATATATAACATGCCATATACGTACACAAAGAATAAAACATAACATAACAATCACGAATAAAGAAAATAACTCCAAACGCGTACCTTGCACCACATCGTCAGATGCAAGTGCATCACCCTCTGTTAAGGCAAAAACTCGCCCCTGGTTCGCCTGGCGAGACTGAGGTGTAGACCGGGTAGTCTGAGATGACGCCTGATATGATCCTGCTGGGCGTGCTGGTGGCCTAATCCCCTGAGACTGGCCTGGTAAATGCCGACTAAGGCAATCCCTGATCATATGGCCCTGGCGACCACAATGAAAACATCCACCCGATGCTCTTTGGCAATCTCCTGCCGGGTGCCTTCGATCACATGAAGTGCAGACCTCGTGTGTATAAGTCGGAGGGGCCGGAAGAGCCTGAGGTCGCGGTGCCTGAGGCACATACTGCCGTGGAGCTGGAGGCGCATAAGATGGCCTCATCGGTGGTGCTGGCCACACATACTGATAAGGGCCGGTACGAGCCCGCCTCTCTAGAGGTGTTGAACTACTAGCTTGGCCTCTCGCCAACTCCCTCTTCTTGGACACTGTCTCTGAATTGGCCTCAACCAATAAGGCTTTATCCACCACTATTTTAACAATGGTTAAACTACTTAGGTTAGCCTGGAAGGACCAGGGTAGATAGGGAAAGATCCTAGGGACCAAACTTGGGCCTTAGAATGGATCAGGGCTCACCCAAATGGGTGATAAAGCTACTGTAATAGAGAGTCCAGGAATGACGGTACTGAGTTTACCGCTATTCCTGGTTTTTACCAGAAGTGAGTTTTTCCCTCCTGGGCTTGGACTAGGGCTATTCCAGGGGATCCCTCATGGACTGAGGGTCCCCCATAAAGCAAAGGGAGGTGTCATGCATGATGGGGGGCTTGTACCCAAGTCTACAACCCTCTAGGGGTCCCCCATGCCTATAAAGCGGCAAGGAAGGCCCTATCCTTGGTTATGCAGTAATGAACAAGAAAGAAAATGAAATAAAGAAACCCTGGAGTAGGACCAGGGGTCTTACAGTGCTTTAGACAAAAAGTAAAGGGGTAGGGGATCCTACTCTACTCGGTTAGCTCCCATGGTGGAGAAAGAGGTGGTGCACGGCAGTGGTACAAGGCTGGCACAGGCCTGGGGCACCCCTGGATGATCTGAGGTACCCTCCTGAGGTGTGAACAGAGGTTAAGGGTTCTAGGACTGGGCTAGCCGAAATCTAGCAGGGCTTTACCTTGGATCTTTTTTGAATCCCTCTAAAGCTTGTAGTGGGGGGTTTTATTGAGTTGGAAGGGACCTAGGGTAGTTAGGGTTTAAAACAAAGGTGATGGACACTGTGGGGGAGGAGCTGAGGTGGTGCAGGGGGTGCCAGCTGCATTTTGAAGCCAACACCAGGAATGGTGGTAGAGTTTCTACCGCCATTCCTGATTACTAAGATCAAGAATGGTGGTAGAAACTCTACCGCCATTACCGTATTTTTGCTAAATCAGGCCCAACCTGTTTGCAATTGGCCTGCGTTATTGTACATCTTACCAAATTTAAAAATGGCGGTAAAAACTTTACCGCCATTCTTGATTTTTTAAAAAACAGTGGTGTGCCCCTCAGCAACTGTTCTTAAGGCTTGTGGGCCCATGCTTGGGCCCACAGGATAGTTTGGCTTCAGATTTTGGGTCCCTGGGCCTAGAAATGGGCCTTAGGTGAACCTAGGGTTAGGCCTGGGGTTTGACTAGGGTTTGCTTAGGTTTGACCTAGGGTTTGATTAAGGTTTTACCTAGGGTTTACCTAGGATTAGGTCTAGGGTTTGACTAAGGTTTACTTAGGTTTGACCTAGGGTTTAATTAAGGCTTTACCTAGGGTTTACCTGGGGTTAGGCCTAGGGTTTGACTAAGGTTTGTCCTAGGGTATACCTAGGGTTTGGCCTAGGGCTTAACTAAGGTTTGTCCTAGGGTTTGGGGGGAATGAACCATTGTTAAGATGATTAACCATGATTAGGAAGGGGTGTAAAAATTGGGTGCTTACACTAGGAATGTTCCTGATGCGACTCTGAACACGTATTTGAGTGGATTCATTTTGAGCTGATGCTCTTGCAGTCTGTCAAAGATCTCTCTAAGATCATCCAAATGATCACTCTGTTGTTTTGACAACCAAGTCATTAACATAACATTCAACCCTATTTTTGCCTTTTTGGGGACAGTCGGTTGACCTGCCATGAGGGGCGGTTGACCGGCCTTCACCAGAACCTGGTCATTTTCCCTGTTTTCTCCATTTTTTTCTCACCTAGAGGTTTCCACTCTTCCCTTAACTCACTTAGAGTGTTTTCACTCCTTTTACCTTGGCTTTATCCTCACACAACACTTCTAGTGTGATTTCAAACTCTCTCATTCATAATTTCACACCAAACTACCTAGAAGGTCTTTAAGTCTTAAAATCACTATTCACAAACTATGATCTTAAGTTCCAGTTTCTACATACACACTTAGGCTATTTTATACCCTATACTTTTAGATACTCAGAGTATTATTATATTCTTATTTTGAGACTTGACATACAACTATAACACCCTCACTTCGCCTCCCTCAAACCAAGGGCACATGGAAGGCCATAGGCTTTGACAAGCCCTGTGCACTGTCACTATTCATCTCATGAACAGTGCCCTCAAGTTTCTGGGCTCTACATCAACCTTGCTCTAGGCTGCCCTTCAGCTTTCACTTATGTTGTTGTCGATGGCTGTCATTCGTTGTCAACTTCTCGTACAGTAAGTTTTACCATCTTATCCTGTCTTATATTGTTAATAATTTAATTTTTTTTCTTAATTTTTAAATTAGATTTATTCGCTAAAGTAGTTAATTACACCAGTAGAACTATCTGGAAACTACAATGCAGAATCAACAACTTCTAAAAATGACTATTAGTTCTAGGTTGTACCTTGCAATTGACTTCACTCACAGTGTGTTTCACCTTTTATTTTGTTTTTCATTTTTAATCTATTGTTAATAATGTAATTTTTCACCAATGCTAGATGTTAGTCTATAACTCAGTTAATTAATTGTTATTAAAGTTTAATCTTTAAACAAATATGATTTTTGTAGAACCCCGAATCTGCATTTCACTAAGTAGTGAATTGTATATGAATAGTGCTCAAGTGTGGTTTTGTACACTAATGGGCCTTATGTTAATATAAGTGTTTGGATTTATGGCGTGCATGTTCTAATAGGTCTATATATCCTTAAGGAGTGTGTTTTAAATATTAAAGGTATTAGAGATGGGATTGGAGAAGATTCAAGTAGTGAAAATAGGGTTTTGCAACAAAATAGGGGACACCAATCGCTCGGTGCTAACCTCCGATCGATCGGTCTTATACCGATCACTCGGTAGCTATCGATCGGTTAACTTATTTGTATGGGGAAAAATTCCAAAGAGGGTGTTTTCAATCGATCTCTCGGTTGAAACCACCGATCGATCGGTAAGTCACCGATCGCTCGGTCTATACCACCGATCGATCAGTTATACACAGATTTTCTTCATTAAGGGTGTTTAAGACTTTAGCTACTACCATTTGCCTATATAAGGGCTGGGTTCGTGCCTTAGGGTTTCAGAAACCCTCTGTGCCATATTTTGAGAGATTTTGAAGAGGAAGAAGAAGGAGAAAACTAGGTGTTGCTCAAGATTGAAGGAAGATCAAGATCCTTCCATTCTTTTGGAGTTTCTCATCAAAGAACTTGAAGTTCTTCACTTGTTCCAAGCTTTTGGAATCAAAATCATTGATTTCACTAAGGTAGATACACTCTACTCTCAATCTAATAATACTACTAGTTCCCATATGGTATTCTCCTTATTCTATACTATCTAAGCTTTGTTTTGTTATGGTGTGGGATGTTATATTCTATACTTGGATGTAAGCTATCACTATTATGCACTCTATGTGTTTGTGTAAATGCCTCTAAGGGTTTTGAAGAGTAAATGTGTTATTCTTTTATATGCTTGCATGTCTCGCATGAACCGATGTTTTACATGGATTTCCTCAATGGTACAGAAATGAGTTTTGCGAACAAATGACTTATATGAATGATTCTAAGCAACTCCATGATTTGTCTAAGATCGTTTCACAAGCTCAAAAGGATCATACTAAACTCACAAGAACTCTATGATAAGCTCTAAGACTGGTTCACAAGCTCTAAAGATCATGAATACAAATGCTCTAAGATCTCTATGTTTTGCTCTATGGATATGCTCTACGGTATTGCTCTGTCTCTACAGATCATAAACGACTCTAAGAAACTTCATGAACTCTATGAACTCACAAGAACTCACAAGGCTATGATTATCGCTTGACTCACACGGTGTTGGTTTTGGTTTTGGTTTTCGGATCTCATCTTACATGCTAGTTCACGGTTTCCATGCTCTTACATGTTTTAAGGATTTCATTCTCCATGATTCGCATGCTCTATGCTTATTGCTTTATTGTTAGTAGTATGTATACACTGAGTATTCCACGTTCAGCCAATATTTGTTATCATCGACAGGTGCTCGGGGCCCCTTCGATCTATATGGTACAGAGCCTTGGGTAGAGGAGGAGTACTTCGACCAAGAGCCTTCTATGGACCACTACCAGGACGATGGTTCATTAGATAGGTGTCGTGACTTCGATTTCTATTGATCGATTTAGAAAGATACATGATATTTTGTTAAGTGAGAGTGGGACTTGTCCACTCCACATTTTGGTAACATATACAGTTGTATTTTGTTGGTTCACACTTGGACCAAGTTATAGGAGTGGTTTACTTTGCTTCCGCTATGTTTAGTATATTTGGCTTCTGCTATGCATTCTATGTTGTTTCAGCTGTGTATATCGATGTATTCTGACAGGTCTCTATACGTGCCTTATGTATCATATTGGAGGTTTGATACGGCAGTTATGAGTTAAAGTATCCCTAACTCCTAGGGGGTATTTTAGGTCATGACAGACTTGGTATCAAAGCTCTAGGGATCGGTTTCCCTTGGGCTAAGCGGAAGTAAGTTCTCTGAGTTGAACTAAGAACTCAGATGGACTTGTTGAGTTAGGCTTGTTACCATGACATAACCGGTATCAAGTGAATCCTTAGGTCGGTCTAGGATCCTATTCTAGGTTCTAGTTAGGCTATGTCCTTAGTCTTATTACAAAGGAAAAAGGTAGATGCCCAACACAAGTGTCTTAGCTACGCTAGAATACTTTAAGTTGTGATTGTGTTCTTATGTGTATACTTTGATGTATACTATATGCGGTATTAGCATTTCATGATTATTGAATTGCTATATGTTGTGTGAGGTTGGTATCCAAGTTAGACTCATGTTTTGCCAATTGATCTCAAGATTTGATATCATGAGACACGGCAATCGGGGTCATGGTTACCATACTCGGAGATCCGAGGGTGAGGTTTCGAGAGAGGAAGAGCCGCTTTACTTTACGAATGCTATGGATTCTATAGTAGAAACTTTGGCTTTGTTGGCAGCCAGACCTACTCCTACCCCACCGACTACTCCTATGCCTCCGCCGGTGCATCACACTGCGGGACTTTAAGCTTTTCGGAGATTATGGCCTCCTACATTTTATGGTACTCTAGACCCAATGGTGGCAGAGGTGTGGATTATGCAGCTAGAGAAGACCTTTTGGGCTCTTCAATGTACTGAGGAACAATAGGTTGAATGGGCTTCCTTCGTAATAGAAGTTGAAGCCGAACATTGGTGGCGAGCTGCCCAAAGGCAGAGAGATGTTGCGAAGGCAGGGAAACCCTGGACATGGGCGGAGTTCCTAGAAACCTTCCGTGAGCAGTACTTTCCTAGATTCATTAGGAAACAAAAGGCAAGAGAGTTTATGCTTTTGGAACAAGGGACGATGAGCATAGCCGAGTACAAGGCTAAGTTCACCGAGTTGTCGAGATTTGCTCCGCACTTGGTTGCGACTGAAGACCTACGGGATGAGGTTGGTGAGAGAAAAGTCCTTGGTCCTGAATTGATTGAGCGGACCGCAGAAAGGGTTAAGATAATCAGGGAGCAACTGAAAACTGCTCAGGATAGGTAGAAGAGCTATGCGGACACTCACCGTAGAGATTTGGAATTCCAAGTTGGGGATCGGGTCTTTGTGAAGATTCTACCGAGTCGGGGAATCATGAGGTTCGGGAAGAAAGGAAAGCTCAGCCCTAGGTACGTGGGGCCATTCGAGATCATCACTCGGGTTGGTGAGGTTGCTTACAGGGTAGTCCTACCGCCTCACATAGCAACGGTACATAATGTATTTCACGTTTCTATGCTCAAGAAATACATTTCGGATCCGTCACACGTCATTGCTCTTGATCCGGTGGAGATTAAAGAGGATCTCACTTTGGTTGAGCAACCAGGTCAGATTTTGGATCGTAGAGATCAAGTCTTGTGTACCAAGACTATTTCGTTAGTCCTTGTGAAATGGCAACATCATTCCAAGGAAGAGGCTACATGGGAGCGAGAAGCTGAAGTGAAGGAAAAGTACCCTCACTTGTTTGGGTAGTTTTCTTTGTTGGATTTTCTGTATTTTGTTTTGTTGTACTTTTGGTGTCGTTCTAATTTCGAGGACGAAATTCTTATAAGGGGGAGGGATGTAGAACCCCGAATCCGCATTTCACTAAGTAGTGAATTGTATGTGAATAGTGCTCAAGTGTGGTTTTGTACACTAATGGGCCATATGTTAATATACGTGTTTGGAATTATGGCGTGCATGTTCTAACAGGTCTATATATCCTTAAGGAGTGTGTTTTAAACATTAAAGGTGTTAGCAATGGGATTGGAGAAGATTCAAGTAGTAAAAACAGGGTTTTGCAGCAAAACAGGGGTCACCGATCGCTCGGTGCTAACCTCCGATCGACCGGTATTATACCGATCACTCGGTAGCTATCGATCGGTTAACTTATTTGTATGCAGAAAAATTCCAGAGAGGGTGTTTTCAACCGATCTCTCGGTTGAAACCACCGATCGACCGATAAGTCACATATCGCTTGGTCTGTACTATCAATCGATCGGTTATAGGTAGATTTTCTTTATTAAAGGTGTTTAAGACTTTAGCCACTACCCTTTGCCTATATAAGGGCTGGGTTCGTGCCTTAGGGTTTCAGAAACCCTTTGTGCCATATTTTGAGAGATTTTGAAGAGGAAGAAGAAGGAGAAAACTAGGTGTTGCTCAAGATTGAAAGAAGATCAAGATCCTTCCATTCTTTTGAAGTTTCTCATCAAAGAACTTGAAGTTCTTCACTTGTTCCAAGCTTTTGGAATCAAAATCATTGATTTCACCAAGGTAGATACACTCTACTCTCAATCTAGTAATACTACTAGTTCCCATATGGTATTCTCCTTATTCTATACTATCTAAGCTTTGTTTTGTTATGGTGTGGGATGTTATATTCTATACTTGGATGTAAGCTATCACTATTATGCACTCTATGTGTTTGTGTAAATGCCTCTAAGGGTTTTGAAGAGTAAATGTGTTATTCTTTCATATGCTCGCATGTCTCGCATGAACCGATGTTTTACATGGATTTTCTCAATTCTATAAAAAGGGGTTTTTCGAACAAATGACTTATATGAATGATTCTAAGCAACTCCATGATTTGTCTAAGATCGATTCACAAGCTCAAAAGGATCATACTAAACTCACAAGAACTCTATGATAAGCTCTAAGATCGGTTCACAAGCTATAAGGATCATGAATACAAATGCTCTAAGATCTCTATGTTTTGCTCTATGGATATGCTCTACGGTATTGCTCTATGTCTCTACGGATCATAAACGACTCTAAGAAACTCCATGAACTCTATGAACTCACAAGAACTCATAAGGCTATGATTATCGCTTGACTCACACGGTGTTGGTTTTGGTTTTGGTTTTCGGATCTCATCTTACATGCTAGTTTACGGTTTTCACGCTCTTACATGTTTTAAGGATTTCATTCTCCATGACTCACATGCTCTATGCTTATTGCTTTATTGTTAGTAGTATGTATACGCTGAGTATTCCACGCTCAGCTAATATTTGTTATCATCGGCAGGTGATCGGGGCCCCTTCGATCTATGTGGTACGGAGCCTTGGGTAGAGGAGGAGTACTTCGACCCGGAGCCTTCCATGGACCACTACCAGGACGATATATGGTTCGTTAGATAGGTGTCGTGACTTCAATTTCTGTTGATTGATTTAGAAAGATACATGATATTTTGTTAAGTAAGAGTGAGACTTGTCCACTCCACATTTTTGTAACATATACAGTTGTATTTTGTTGGTTCACACTTGGACCAAGTTATAGGAGTGGTTTACTTTGCTTCCGCTATGTTTAGTATATTTGGCTTCCGCTATGCATTCTATATTGTTTCCGCTATGTATCTCGGTGTATTCTGATAGGTTTCTATGCGTGCCTTATGTATCATATTGGAGGTATGATACAGCGGTCACGAGTCAAAGTATCCCTAACTCTTAGAGATATTTTGGGTCACAACAAATTTTACTATTTGTGGACTCGCTAGGGTGTAGATGTCCCACTGTTTCCAGTTTGACAAACTTTTGGGGTCTGGTGGGGCCCACCCTAAAGCGTTTCTCTTTCTACCAAGATTGTAGGGATGCATATGGTTAGCAATCCCCTTAATTATATTGATGCTATCCTTTTTTATCATTTATCAAGTGTTAGTATTTATCTTAGGGAGTTAATCAATGTTGAGTAGATGTCTTGCTTAAAGGAAATTCTCTTCTAGTTACTCGATCTGAATACAATCTCCTCTTCTTAGTTCTTGAACTTTTATGTCTTATATTTTTATCTTCTTCCTTCAAAAAATTTTATGTAAGAAACTGATTTTCTGAACTTTTTTTTGTCCTCCTACATTATACAACCACACCATGTGAGCAATATGGAATGAGGTGTGAACGACGACTTTTGCACAAGTGCCATTAAGCCTAGCATGGGTCTTGCTCTCGGCTGCCCTTTAGTTTCCTTCAGCTTAGACATCATTTGACCGATTTGGGCAATGGTCTACTCCAATGTATTTGGTTCAATCAATCCTAACTTTTAGAATTGCTTTTGTTCAGTTTAGACCTTGTTTGCCCAATTTGGGCAATGAGGTTCATAAGTTGTCTATGTTTCAAACTACAGAAAGAAGTAACTTACAGCTGCACACAGAATCCGAACATGGACTCATTTTTCAATGGGATCTGCTTTGACCCATTTGTTTCAATTTATCCAAACTTTTGGAATTGGTTTGTTCAGTTTCGACCTCGTTTGCCCGATTTGGAAAACGGGGTTCATGAGATACCCAAGTTTCAAACTACTAAAAAAAGTAACTTAGAGTTGCAGATAGAATCCTAACTAGGACTCCTTTTCGACATGGTCTGCTCTGACGAATTTTTTTTAATCTATCGTAAATTTTAGAAGTGGTTTCATTCCATTTAGACCTCGTTTGCCCGATTTGGGCAACGAGATTCATAAGATCCCTATGTTTCAAACTACTAAAAAAAATTAACCTAGAGTTGCGCACATAATCCCAATAGGGACTCCTTTTATAGACGCGGTCTCACATTTGTTTCAATCTATCCAAACTTTTAGAATTGATTTCTTTCAGTTTAGACCTCGTTTGCCCGATTTGTACAACAAGGTTCATAAGTTGCCTAGGTTTCAAAATACTAAAAAAAGTAACCAAGAGTTGCGCACAGAATCCCAACAGGGATTCCTTTTTTGACGCAGTCTGCTTCGACCCATTTGTTTCAACCTATCCTAACTTTAGAATTGGTTTTGTTCAATTTAGTACGCGCTAGCCCAATTTGGGCAACGAGGTTCATAAGTTACTTAAGTTTCAAGCTGCTAAAAATAAGTAACATTAAGCTACACACATAACCCTAACCGGGACTCCTTTCCAATGCAGTCTACTTCGACGCGTTTGTTTCAATCTATCCTAACTTTTAGAATTGATTTCTTTTAGTTTAGACCACGTTCGCCTAATTTGTGCAACAAGGTTCATGAGTTGCCTAAGTTTCAAACTACTAAAAAAAATAATCAAGAGTTGCGCACAGAATCCCAACAGGGATTCCTTTTTCGACGCGGTCTACTCCGACTCCTTTATTTCAATCATAACTTTAAGAATTATTTTCGTTCAGTTTGGACCTCGTTTGCCCGATTTGGGCAAGGAGGTTCATTAGTTGCCTAAGTTTCTAACTACTAAAAAAGTAACCTATAGTTATGCACAAAATCCCAACAGGGACTCCTTTTTAGACAGGGTCTTCTCCGACGCATTTGTTTCAATCAATCCTAACTTTTAGAATTGGTTTTGATCAGTTTAGACCTCGTTTGCCTGATTTGGGAAATGAGGTTCATAAGTTTCCTAAGTATTAAATCAAACTACTAAAAAAAGTAACTTAGAGTTGCACACAGAATCCCAACAGGGACTCCTTTTTTGACGGGATCTGCTCCGAAGTATTTGTTTCAATATATCCTAACTTTTAGAATTTATTTTGTTCAGTTTAAACCTTGTTTAATTGATTTGGGCAACAAGGTTCATAAGTTTCCAAAGTATTAAATCAGACTACTAAAAAATGTAAACTAGTGCTACGCACGGAATCCTAACCGGGACTCCTTTTTCAACTCGTTCTGCTACTACATATTTGTTTCAACCTATCCTAACTTTTAGAATTGGTTTCGTGCAGTTTAGTCGTCATATGTCTGATTTGGGTAACAAGGTTCTTAACTAGCCTAAGTTTCAAAATACTAAAAAAAAGTAATCTAGAATTAAGCAAAGAATCTCAACATGGACTCTTTTTTCGACACGGTCTGCTTCGACGCATTTATTTCAGTCTATCTTAATTTTTAGAATTGGTTTTGTTTAGTTTAGATCTTGTTTGCCCGATTTGGGCAACAAGGTTCATAAGTTGCCTAAGTTTTAAACTACTAAAACAAATAACCTAGAGCTGTGGACAAAATCCCAACAAGGAATCTTTTTTCGGCGCAGTCTGCTCTTAGCATTTGTTTCAATCTATCCTAATTTTTATAACTGGGTTCATTCAGTTTTGAACTCGTTTGCCCAATTTAGGCAACGAGGTTAATAAGTTGCCTAACTTTCAAACTACTAAAAAAAAAGTAACCTAGAGTAGCGAACAAAATCCTAAGTGGGACACCTTTTTCGGTGTGGTCTTCCCCGTCGGATATGTTTCAGTTTATCCTAACTTTTAGAATTGGTTTCGTTCAGTTTAGACCTCGTTTGCCTGATTTAGGCAACGAGGTTCATAAGTTCCCTAAGTTCCAAACTACTAAAAAAAGTAACCTAGTGTTAAGCACAGAATCCCAACAGGGACTCCTTTTCCAACGCGGTCTGCTCTAACGCCTTTCCTTCAATCTATCCTAACTTTTACAATTGATTTTGTTCAGTTCAGATCTCATTTGTCCTATTTGGGAAATGGGGTTCATAAGTTGCCTAAGTTCCAAACTACTAAAAAAAAGTGGCCTAGAGCACGACACGTGGTAAGGCATGTTGCCCAAGGTATGGACCCTACAGGGGGTGAATAGGGTCTATGGTAATTTAAAATTCTTTCTACTTCCCTAAGATGGAATTTCAAACTTAGACAAGTTAAAGGGAATAGAAATTTCTGTAATTCTACTTAATTAATTCAGAAAAGAATATAAAGAGAAAAGTTAGAAAGAATGCAAACACTTGGCACACAATGTTGTTCACTAGGTTTGGCAATCCGCCTAAGTCCCCACCTCAAGCTATACCCGCTAGAGGATTCACCATGATTTATTCACAATCATCAATCTTCTTCCTGGTGAAGATCAAACCTTGCAAGGGAACAATCCTCCCTAGACTTGGTCAACTTTCTGGGTAGTGACCAGACCTTCCGAATCTCTTTCCAAGTAGAGATCAAACCTCATAAAGCTTCCGGCTTCACGGATTAGTGTCTCACGAACTACTTGATTTTACAACCTCTTTAACAAGAGAAGATTTTACACTCAGATAATGCTCCTTACACGAGCTGATAAATGCCTTTAACACTCTCTAGAAAATCTCAAAGATTGGAGTTGAATAGCTCAAAAACTAAGATTTGGAATTTCTAGGTTGAACTCGATAGATTTGGCAATCTAAGCTTTAAGTGAATGATATGATTAATTGGAAGTATTGGAGTTTTCAATTTCATTCATAAATCATTCTCATTTATAGCTCATTCAATAATATAGCCATTGAAGGCATCATCCAAAACAAAAGAACCGTTTAAGTATATATGTTACAGAGTTAAAAAACTCTGTCCCGAGCCATCTAGTTGATTGGATGGGTCATCTAGTCAACTAGATGAACCCAATGGCCAGATTGAATTCTGGCCTTCATCTAGTCGACTGGATGACTCCATCTAGTCGACTGGATGATGCAATTTTTGGTCAATTCCTTTATTTTTTTTCATGATTTTCATCATTCCTCATGATGTCCTAGGGCCTTAGAAAGATATTCAATTATGGTCTTAGGTACCTATAGTCAATCTATGGCTTTTTGAGCTTTTCCAACTTCCATACGTTGAGGACTTCTTACATAAGTCCTAAGAACTCTCAAAGACTAAAAATTAAACTTTAAAACCTTCTTGAGAGTCTTCAAACTTGATTTTTGATCTTGACTTGATTTCATCTTTATTGGCTTTATGATCATTCTTCTTCTTCAATCTTCATCTTTAATGACTTAAGCTTGGATATGGTCTTCAATATCTTCATTATGATCCAAACTTGATCCAATAGCTTTTTTTTTACTTGATTAATCTTCTTCATTGATTATGTCATTTTTTATGTTTTTTCCTTGAATGAATTTGTTAATGCTCTTGATAAACTGATTTTCACATAAACTCAATAGAAGCATTAGTAACACAAATCTCATTCTATTATTGTGTTATCATCAAAATCACCAAGGAGACCTATGTTGGATACCTATAGGCTAACAATATCCCCCTTTTTGAAGATGACATAATAATGGAATGAAATGGAATGAGAATAAGCTCCCCCTCAATAAATAAATTCAATATAATTTTTGAGGCAAGCTCCCACTAAACATATGCATAATAATTTTAAGATATGAATTCAATTTATTTGCATATAGTTTAATAAACCATTCATTTGTTTATGACACCATTATTGGATTCATTTGATTAAGTCATTTCAAGCAATTGATCTCAATTTAAATATGTCTTTTAAGTATATAAATCTAATTAGTCATTTTAAGGGGTTTAGATCATTTTTATTCCATGTAAATGGTTTAAGGGACCATCCTTTACCAATTTGTTGATCCTATCCAAATTGATATGGCCTAACCGAAGATGTCATAAGTAAATTGGATTCACAGAATCTCTACCTCTTTTCTGAGGTTTCATACTAGTAGACATATTATCCTCAATGTTATGAACAGAATTACATATAGGATCAATAAAATAAAGATCATTAAACATTGTGCCAAAAACAATAAATTTATTATTGTGTTTGATAACTACATTAGTATCAAAATAAACTGAAAAACCAAAAGAGATTAAACTAGAAACAGAAATCAAATTTATGCACATGTCTGGCATTTATAAACAGTCTTTCAAAATTAAGATCATATCTAAAGCAAATTATAAAATATAAGTCCCTATGGTTATCGCAGTAACACTTGCTTCCGTTACCATCCTTATATTGACTTCCCCATCATTGAGTTTTCAGCTCTCCTAAAACCCTTGCAACATATTGCAAATGTGTGAGGTAGATCCAGTATCTACACTCCAAGAGTTAGAGGAACCAACAATTAAGTTGGATTCAATGATCAATGAATTGAACATACCTTTCAAAGGTTTGTCCTTGAGGGATGCTAAGTAAACTCGACAATTCCTCTCCAATGACCTGATTTCTTGCAATAGAAGCAGACAGTCTAATTCTTTTTCTTGTCCTTTTTCTCAAAATGTATTTTCTTGTTCTTCTTTTTCTTGCCTTTGAGGAACTTGGAAAATTTAGACTTCTCTTGCCTTTGCCCTTAGGCTTGGGCTTTGAATGTCCAACACCCTCTGCCACATATGCAAATAGCTTATTATGTTTCATAAGGTCTTTAGTTGTTTGCAACATGTTTAGGAGCTCTGGCAAAGTAGCCTCCAACTTGTTCATGTTATGGTTCAACACAAACGCAGAAAAAGATTCTGGGAGAGAGTTAAAGATCGCATCCATTTGACTCTGATGAACAAGATCTGCACCAAGAGTCAAGAGTTCATTAATGAACCCCATCATCTTGATGGCATGCTCCCGGACTGGGTTTCCATCAGACATTTTGGTTCCCATGAGTCTTTTCATAGCCAACTACCTAGCAATTCTATTATGTTCCCCAAACATCTCCTTAAGATTTGTCATAATGTCCTTAGCAGTTCCAAAACTCTCGTGCTCCTGTTGTAGGACATTAGACATAGATGCAAGCATATAGCATTTGGCCAAACTATTTGCCTCATGTCATTTAGAGGCTTTCTCAACCTGCTCTGGGGTCTGAGTCTCCTTAGTAAATTCCGGCTAATTGGAAGTAAGAACATAAGCAATTTCCTACAAGGTAAGCACAATGTCAAGATTTCTCTTCTAGTCCACATAATTAGGAGCAGTCAATCGGTTCTCATCATTCTTCAAATTTCATAAGTCTCTTCATTATATGAAATTAGGAAATAAATCTTTTAATTCTAATGAACATTGGGATCCTCATAATACACATATATCCATTTTAGGATAGTATTACAAATGCACCACAAGGTGGATAGTAACTATCCATCATACTGAACATCTCATGCATAACTCCTTATATAAACAAGTGATTCCCAATTTTCTTGCGACCTCCAAAGACAACATGATTGTCACTGTTTCAGCCTTCATGTTTCCTTGTTTAAGTGAAACTCATTATTATCTTTAGTCCAATGCACGGGGTTTCTGCTGGCCCCATGTGGCTCCGCCCCTGGTTGTGATTGAACTCTCCCCGAGTTCAATCGCGATTGGCTGTGATCCGAGCTAGAATTCCAAATCTTTATCTTCCGTCCAATGCACGTGGTTTCCGCTGTTTTGTAATGGATGAAAGTTCCTTTGGTTTGACGCTGTGTTGGTTGGATAATGGATAGTCTTATCCTTTTGTTTGTTCGTTATGTTTACCTTTTCTATTTGTTTGTTCGTTGTGTTTACCTTTTCTATATAGAGCAAACAACACCTGTCAATACTAAACCTTCCATACACACAAGCAACTGTATGTCTGTAAAAAAAAATCAGGCAATCAATTGCAATTGAAAGCTCCACAAGTTCGATCACACCCACATCGACACGTCCCTTTTAACCTTTTATTAATCAGACAATCCTTGCCTTGACTGCAACCATCGCCTTGTGGTGTAGTTGCCTTAACGGAAAAAAAAAAAAAAAAAACCTTTATTAATGATTAAGATTCACTAACTTTAGGGTTCAACAATATATCTTTGATTTTTTAAAAAAATAGTAAACTCGATCTGGTTACCAATTTTAATCCTTAAGGGTTAATATTTTTTTCCCTACAAACTATGGTTATATTATTGAATCCTAAGGGTTAGTGAATCTTAACCACAATTAATATAGGCTAAAAGGGACACATGTTGACATGTGGTGCAATTGAACGTGGGGAGAGTTCAATCGCAATTTATTCCGATCCAATCTCAATTGTAAACATCGAAGAGATCGGATCACCGCCAATTGCAATTAAACTCGAGGAGAGTTATATCACACCCACAAACCAACACGTGTTCATTTTAACCCATATTAACTATGGTTAAGATTTCC
Organism: Tetracentron sinense; assembly: GCA_015143295.1. Classification (NCBI taxonomy): domain Eukaryota; kingdom Viridiplantae; phylum Streptophyta; class Magnoliopsida; order Trochodendrales; family Trochodendraceae; genus Tetracentron; species Tetracentron sinense. Next base: position 8,999,099 of record CM026555.1, on the reverse strand, counting down.
TAACTCTTGGGGTTCAACAGTCCAACCTTGATTTTTAGAAAAAAATACTAAAAAATATTTAACTTTGGTTGAGAATTTTTAACCCTTAAGGTTAATATTTTTGTAGTGCTTATTTGAAAAACTCAAAGTTAAATTGTTGAATCCCAAGGATTAATGAATCTTAACCATAGTTAATATAAGTTAAAAGGAACACGCGTTTTACCTGTTGGTGCGAGAGTTCAATCGCAACTAGCACTGATCCGATCTCAAGATCAAAACAACCATCCCATATGCAACTTGGGTTGGAGTGGAACAGGTGGTGTTAATGAAAATTCGAAATATTCCAATTCGATCCGAATTTACTCCATTTAGTCAGATAATATCCGAATAAGATATCTACAAAAATGGATTCAGATAATAAATAGAGCATCCATTTATAATCGGAACAGATTGGCTGGCTTGGCATTTTTTGAAAAAACCACATTGTAACCACGAAGGAAGAGAGAAACTCAACTCTCCCCATACTTGGCTGGCTTGGCCTCCCTCTGACCCTCCCCCTTTCCTCATCCAGGCCACCCCCAACTCCTTTCTTCTACAGCGCCTACAATTTCAATAAAATAGCTTCCCGATGCCATTTCATTGTGTCGCCAACACTAACTCACGTTGTAGAGCATCATCTTCCTTTGAGGTATGGTCTCACCTCTTCTCTATCTTCTTCTTTCCAACTAATTTCGAACATTTCTCACTACAAGATTAGGGTTTTCTCATATTTTCAAAGATTTAGAATTTCAAACCCCTAAATTTTAGAAATAGTTATTTGAAACCCTAGTTTTTTCTCAAATCCTTTCATAAGGAATTAGAGATTTTATAGTAAACTAATTTCTACAAGGGTAAATTACACTCACCTCCCCTAAGGTTTTGTGAAATTTCATAAAGCTCCACTCTTTTATTTAAAATTACACTGCCCTCCCCTCAACTTTGGTTGTTTGTAACAGATACCCCCTTCATTAGTTTGTTGTTACTTACATGGATGGAATTTGATGATGTCATCATTTAAACATTTTAAAATATCCAAATTACCCTTCTTAAAGATAAAGTCAACTATTACAATAATATAAATGATAATTGGGTTTGGCAACCAAGGTTAATAGTATCAACTTAAGGTAAATATATATTTTTCTTCTAAAACCAATCTTAGATAGATGAACTATAGGGGTGAGTGAATCTTAACCATAGTTAGGAGTATTAAAAGGGACATGTGGCGGCTTATAGAGACACTTTAACTGTGGTTAAATATAATTAACCTAAGATTAATATTTTTTTTATACTAAGGTTACATGGATAAATCCTATGGGTGAGTGAATCTTAACCACAATTAGTGGGTGTTAAAGGGAAGACGTGGTGGCTTGTAGAGCCCTCTTTAATTTTGGTTAGGCATAATCAACCTAATTTTTTTTTTTCCTAAAAACCAAGGTTAGATGGATGAATCATAATCACAACTAGTAAGAAGCCTGTGCGATGCACAAAAACTTTTAATATATATATATATATATATAAAGATCGGTAATTGAGTGGAATGGATAGCACCTGATATGGAGTGCTCTAGATGAAAACCAGATCACCACAATAGGGATACATACTACGACAGTCATAATTGGAATACCACTGTCACAATAGGCATATGAGGGTAAATAGCTTTCCTTCACTGAAAGATGAAACACACCTTCAGAATCACGTGTTACTAATTTAATTTGGAAAAATGCGTGATGGCTGAAATGATATATATGCCCCAAGCCAGCAAGTTAAAAGTGAGTACGTAAATTCTTTAGAATCAAGATAACTGCTGCATGAACATGCCGTATAAATCAGTATAAATCATGGTTCAAAATATCGATATGTATCGGCCGATACGGGTCGATACATACCGGTTTTTCAGCCTACCGATACAGAGATACGCAGGAAGGAAAAAAATATTTCGTATTATAGCCGTATCATACATATCGTACCGATACAGCTCGATACGCCTATTTCAATCGTGTAAGAAAAAAAATTACAAATAATTTGATCAAGAAGAAAAACAGATAAGAAAAGTTGAGATTCGCATGGATTACATCAGTCATCCAAATAGCAGAGCCAGAGATTCGCACGGTATAGCCTACTGCCTATAGGGATTCCTGTTTACACAGAAATCCCGTGATTCCAAATTTCTGAGAACCTCATCTGAAGATTTCTCTATAAAAATTGAAAGATCTGAAAGCCTAAAACTCTCAAAGCACTCTAAGAAACTGAGAGTGAGAAGAAGAAGAAAAAAAAAATATAGGGTACATACCTGCCATTGGCCCACTGTAAAGGGGTGAGAGCTTGCCGTCGTCGTCCATCGCAAAAACGAGGAGTGCAGTCGGGAGTTCTCCGTCGTCGTCCTTGCCATTTCCCTCTTTCGGCCAAGGTAAGTTGAAACCCTTTTTTTTTTTTTCCGTTTACTGTTCGAGAGATACGAAGACTTAAGAGTTAAGTCTTAAGTTAAAACTCTTAAATGAGGATTGCTAGCCTCACTCAGCAACTTGAGGATTGCTAACCTCACTCCCATGATCTATTTAAAGTTTGGAGGGATGCTACCCTCACTCGGTCTCAGCCACATATTCTGTTAAGAATTTTAAACTCTAATTTTTTAAAAAAAATAATTTTAAAAAAAATCAAGGTTAATAACTCCTATTAATTGTGGTTAAAATTCACTAACCCTTAGGGTTCAATAATCTAACCTTGGATTCTAAAAAAAATAATATATATATATATTAAGTATTAACTCTATGGTTAAGAATTTTTAACTCAAAAATTATTTTTAAAAAAATTTAAGGTTAGAAATGTGTCCCTTTTAATTCTTATTAATTGTGGTTAAGATTCACTAACCCTTAGGGGGCGTTTGGCAGAACTAATATAAGTTAATACATATGTTTTTGTTAAATAAATTTTAAGGGTTAAATTTTTTTATAACCAGAGTTATCACGTGTCCCTTTTAACCCCCACTAATTGTAATTATATAAATTAATAATTATAACCTATAATATTAATTAAATTTTAATAAATATATTATTCATATAAGAAAGAAAATGTTAAACTTAAAATAATAATTCATTACATAAAATAATTATTGTACATTATAATTTTAATAAATAAATTACTTATATAATTATATATCTTTATTATTATATTCAAATTAGACTTTCAAACTTTCATTTAATATTTAATAAATATCTTATGTAAATAATATTTTAATGCATAAAATAATAAATAATAACAATATTTAAATTTAATAAATAATATCTTAGTATATTAAATACTAATTATTATAAATCAATAAATAAAATTATAAATAATACTAATAGGAATAATTATATTAAATAAATAATAATTTAATACATCAAATAATTATTATAATTTTAATAAATGTATTACTTATATAATTATATATCCTTATTATTATATTCAAATTAGAATTTTAAAGTCTTCATTTAATATTTACTAATTATCTTATGAAAATAATAATTTAATAGATAAAATCATAAATGTAAATTATAATAATATTTAAATTTAATAAATAATAATTTAATACATAACTTAATAATAATTTTAAATTAAAATAATAATTAAATTTAATAAATATTCTACTTGCATAATTATATGTTCTTATTATTGTATTCAAATTAATTTTGTATAATTTTTATTCATCCAAATTTCATCTAATTAGTAGTGCATCCAAATAGCATAATTATAAATTCTATAGAATTCAATTCAATCGATTTCAATTCTTCAGGTCAATTCCAATTCCACAAATCCAAACGTAGCCTTAGGGTTCAACAATATAACTTAGTTTTTGTAAAAAAAAATATCAATCCTAAGGTTTAATTTTGTAACTAGAGTTAAATATATATTTTTTTTCTAGAAAACCAAGGTTATGTTGTAAATTGTAATATATATGTTGGCATTGTGGTCCTGCTTGTTTACATTAAAATGGTAATCACCTAAAAATTTATATTTTTAACCATGATTTTTATAATATAGAAAAACATGGTTAAAAATATAAATCACAAGGTCAATAAATCTTAACTATAATTAAAGAAATTTTAACCATAGTTGAAAAATTAAATTCTTTTAGTTGTCATTAAGACACCTTTAATCTTGTTTTTTTTTTTTTCTTTATGTTAGATTTTAATACTGAAAATAAAGAGCTAGCAAACTACAGACCTAAAGATATTTCTCTATACCTCTTGCGGATGATTTCATATAATATTGGGCAAGGCAAGTGAGTTGCATAGAGAAAAGCTCTGACATGCAATATATAGAATATACCTTGGGAGGCAAATCTGCCTAGGATAGAATAATACCAAAATCAATCATTCCTTTCTTATTTCTTTTTGCATGTGATTTGAACATTTTTGAATTTTCATGATTCTTTTGCTTTTATATACTGAAAAATAATGTTCTGTCACCAAGGTATATCCTCACCACTTGTTAATTAAAACAACTAAAGGAATTTATTGAGAAAGAAAAAAGATAAAAATGTTACAATTAGGGCAAGGGACATAGAGGTCCTGCTTGTTTAGATAAAAAAATAAAAATTTATATTTACATTATTACATCCGAATAAAATTACAATCCTCTTCTTTTTCTCTTGATAGTTGATGCAGGGTCTCCGATAATTCAACAATCTCCTTCTCTTCATTACCCTGTAAAAACATGATCTCATCAAAATACAAATTATAAAAAAAATTGATTAAGGCATCTAAAACAATTCAATAAGAACCAAGGTGAGAGTTAGACATGTGTCTATTAAACACGCCCTAAGGTTAAGAATTGTTAACTCTAGTTATTTTTTTAATATTTATTTCTAAAAACCAAGATTAGACATGTGTCCCTTTTAGTGACTATTAATGATACATATTAATCTTCATAAATTTTTTTTACATGGATTTCAATTTGACAGTTTGACATGGCCCCAAAGCAAAACAAAGGTAAAGCAACTGCTGCGACTCAACCCAAAGAGCGTCTCAGAGATATAGGGTGGCAGTATGAGGAGTCTGTAGACGGGTCAAGGCATCTTATACGATGTAAATATTGTGGATTTTTGTCTAAGGGTGGTGAGATCACTCGACTCACAGAACATTTGGCGGGTATAAAAATAAATATTCACACATACCCTAAGTGCCCGAGAGAGATTAATCTGGCAATGATAAAACAACTAAAAGAGAATAGAGCTAAGAAGTAGCGATTAGCGTCATAGAAGGAAAGCCTTAGGGCTACACTGATGGGACATGGTGGTGATAGTAACGATGATGATGAGGGTTATGATGATGACCCTGATGGTGATGTGATGGTGATGGGGATGGTATGACTCAACTCGAGAGAAAGCAGTTAGAGACAGCCATGAGGCGTTCTACACAGGAGGCAAGGGATAAAGAGGACATGCAAAGATTCCAAGGTTCTAGGCATGATTTTTGTAGAGCCCCAGACTTTTTCATGCTTAATGCATGGCACTTTCGTAGTCAATTTGCATTTAATGTAGTACAATTAATAACTAAGGAAGAAATTGAAAATTTTGAAATGTCAGAAATATTCTTTTTCGAAGTACGAACCCAATACAAGTTGAATCGTCAAAATCCGATGAACGAGTCAAAAGATATGGCCAAAATAGTTTGGACCTGCAGACCACCGATCGCTCGGTCCATTGTAGCGATCGATCGGTCCACAACCGATCGATCGGAGGTTATTGACTGGTGCATTTTTTTGTATGGGGAAAAATTCCAGAGAGCATGTTTTTGACAGGTCGCTCGGTCAAGAACACCGATCGCTCGGTAGGCAACCGATCGATCGGTCATAACCACCGATCGCTCGGTCTTCGCATTTTTGCAGAATTTTCATTAAGGGTGTTTTCATCTTTTTGGGCATTTCACTCATGCCTTAAAGGTCTTGCCCGAGCATTGAGGGTTCATAAACCCTAAGTAGAGTATTTTGAGAGATAGAGAAAGAGGAGAAGGAGATTCTAAACCTAGGGTTTGCTTTTGAGAAGAAATCAAAGGATTTGAAGACCCTAGATCACTTCAAGCTCGTGTCTCTTCAAGTTCAAGGTTCAAGCTCGTGAGGAGCTCTTTCCCTAAGCTAGGGCAGCAACTCACGCACGTTTTGCAAGGGGTTTCTTCCTCATTTGTCAAGGTTGGTACCTTGTGCTACCCTCTTAGTTATAGTGTTCTCTTTTCTTTCCCTCTTTGTTTTCCCTCATCTATAAATGTGCTATAAGTTGGGATGTGTGAATGGTGTGAATGGAGGTGGATGTTGGTGATTGGATGTCGTGTGAAATGATGTGATGAATGAAATGGGGAGGGCATTGTATCCATAATAAGCGTACATGTATGATGTGAGCATTAACCCACCTAGAAAAGCATGATGTAGGTTTAATAAATAAATAACACACCCCATGTTTGATGAAATGCCAAGTTGAACGAAATGAATTATAAATTAAGAAATTCATGTTTAATTAATTATTGGAACTTGCTAGGGCCTATGATAGTGTGCCTTCTTGTTTTCCCTAAATTGCATGAACATTAACTTGCTCAAATTATCGATGTTATATGTATTGTGAATTACTCAAATGTCATGTTTACTTCCAAATGCAAGTATGTACACGATCTCACGAGCACGGCATGCATGATATGGTTTACCGGCATTTTCAAGAACGAGATTTAGAGGTGGGACATATCCTACGATATGTTTTACCTCACTTTTGACAAGGACTGGACATATCATACATTATCATAAAGAAGGGTTTCCCTTCCCTCGCAAGTGCATTTAGGAAGAAGGGTCTCCCTTCCCTCACAAGTAGTTTATTTTCCGAGCAGGCAAGATACATGACATGACAAGCATGAGCATTTAGGAAGAAGGGTCTCCCTTCCCTCACAAGTAGTTTATTTTCCAAGCGAGCTAGATACATGGCATGACAAGCATGAGCATTTAGGAAGAAGGGTCTCCCTTCCCTCACAAGTAGTTTATTTTCTAAGCGAGCATGAACACGTTTAATTTTCAAGCAAGCATGACATGGCATGACACGACATGATACGACAAGACAAGACAGACAAGACAAAATTTCAAACACGCAACAAGTATTTTAAGTCAAGTCAAGTGCACGACTATTTCAAGAGGTTTTATCGGCTTTTTTGTGATGCGAGCATGAATATAAATTGCTTTACTTCGTTGTTATGATATGAATTGTTTCCAGCGTTATAATATGAATTGTTCTCTGCTATTATATATTGCTATGTTTATGCTATGACTGTTGGTTAGCATTTGGTACATACTGAGTATTCCATGCTCAGCCGTACTTCTTATGTCGGTAGGTGATAGCGGAGCGACTGCTCCTTTTGATGTATGTGCTCCTAGCCCATGGGTGAAGGAGGAGTACGTCGAGGAACCTGTAGAGGAACCTCCGGTAGAGGCTTATTATTAGAGGTGGTAGATTCTGAGTGAATAGCTGTGGGTGAGTTGAGAGAGATATATTCATGAATTTTGGCGGGCCTGTCCGCACTTTCTTTGGTGTATTTTCTTTTTGTATAAACTTGGATCATGTATATGTATATACATATAGAGGTTTTTGGTTAAGTCTTCCGCTGTGCTTTATATTTTATGTTTCCGCTATTATTGTCCTCTATTGTATATGCTCCAGGTCTTTTGCAGGTTGTTTTGGTCAAGCAAGTTATGCAAGTTATGATTAGTCGTCCAAAGTTCACTCTAACTCGTAGGGTGGGTTTTGGGTCGCGACAGTTTTGGTGGTTCACAGCGTGAGATCGGGGGTTCAAGCATGGGGAGGAGAGGTGGGATACAGAGATCACAGAGCATATGCGAGACATTTGATTGGTATGTTCCGACAATGTTAAAATCGAAGTCCGGGAAGGGTACAGGTCTGAGCATTGAGGAGATAGACCCTCACATGTATAGGAAGAAAGGGGCATCTCAAAAGAAGCTTAAGGAAACGTGGTCTGGAGGGAGTATAACATATAAAGTGAAGAGAGCGATTGGAAAATTCTTCATTTTTAATCACATCCCAGCTAATGTCGCGACATCTCCATACTATCAGACCATGATAGATGTGACCCAGAAAGGAGGGCCAGACATAAAGGGACCCAGCCCCTATGAGATCACTGGTCCATTACTTAATGAGGAGATTGCCGAGATTCGCACGCACATCGAACAATTGAAGAAGAATTGAGAGACCTACAGGGTCACTATCATGTGTGATGGTTGGACCGGGCCGACGAGGTTATCCCTGATTAATTTCCTTGTTTATTGTGATGGAAAGATAATATTTTACAAATCTGTCGATGCATCTAGCTTCATCAAAGATCATGTCTATCTCTATCAGTCGACGATGTCATAGAGGAGATTGAAGAGGAGTATGTAATGCAGGTTGTCACAGACAACTAATCGTCATTTAGAAAGGCCGGTGAGCTATTAATGACAAAGATGAAGCACCTTTACTGGATACCGTGTGCGGCTCACTGCATCGATTTGATGTTGAAAGAGATTAGAGAGAGACAGTTGGTGCAGGGGGTGGTCGAACAAGCCCGAAAGATAACAAATTATATATATAATCATAACTGGGTCTTGAGTCTAATGAGAGAGCACACCACTGGGAAGCTACTACGGTTAGGGATCACTCGATTCGCCACAAACTTCATTGTCATTCAAAATATTACGGGACAGAAGGCAGGACTCAAGAGGATGTTTACGTCGGATAGGTGGAATCAATACCCACATAATGGCACTGTTAATGCGAAGAGGGTAGAAGAAATTATCTACAGTAACCAATTCTGGGATAATGCGCGTCAGGTGGTAGAGATACTCGAGCCCATTGTGAAGGTCCTAAAGATGGTTGATGGGAATAAGAAAGCAACGATGAGTTATGTTTACGAGGGAATGAGATTGTTAAAGTTGGTAATTCAGGCAACTGTCCCGAGGTCTTATAAGGGCTATTGTAAAATTATAGATCAGATGTGGGATAAGTAGCTCTTACATGACATCCACGCAGCAGGTAACATTTCATTTCTAGTTTATTTACTATCGTATTGGGTATTAGCATTTGCATTTTAACATGACATATTTTTTCAAAATAGTCTATTATCTTAATCTCGTCTATCACTATGCAAATAACATCAGCACTGATGAGTCCTTGATAACATCCCTGAAGAACGTTGTGCAAAGGTTAGAGAGAGATCCATCTAAAGCTTCTGCGACACTCATGGAGGTAAAAGCCAATATAACATATAAATAAATGTGCTTATGAGTTGTGTTATATATATACTAGAATAAACTTGATACCCCACTTCTTTATTTGTAGTGTAAGATATTTTGAGATGCCATGTATGAGTTTGGTGATACAATGGCAATAACAGGAAGGAAGAAGACTGATCCAGGTAATTCAGTTGCTAATGCAGTGTAAAATATTTATGATTTATTAAACTAATGAAATTCTAATAGGATTCTAATGTCTCATGCAACTGAATGGTAGTTGCTATATGGTATGGATGCCCCTAATCTAAGGAAAATTGCTATACTGGTTCTATCCCAAACGGCATCATCTAGCAGCTGTGAAAGAAATTAGAGCACCTTCTCCTTGATTCATTCAAAGCCTCGTAACTGGTTAAATTATGAGAAGTTGGAACGATTGGTGTACGCACATTATAAAATGAGATTACGACTTAAACAGCTTACTAAGGATGCTCGGAGGGGCGATGCACCATATGATCCAATAGACCTCAATCATATCTTTGAGGAAGATGATCCATTGGATGCTTGGTTAGGTGATCCAGGGGAGCTAGTTTTGGATGAACCAGGAGATCCTGCTTGACCTAACACATATCTAGCGAGATGCATCGATCATTGTATGGTGGGTTCAAGACCTTCAGGTGGAGCTGGGACGAGCCAAAGGTGACATAGTCAGGCTGGGTCGAGTGGGGCTAGACCGGGTAGGGGTAATGTTGATGACGACGATGAGTTCAATGAATTGATGAGGACTCTGAGATCTCAGGAGGAAGGGGTTCATGATCAGGGAGGAGTTGCAGAGATTAGTGAAGATGACGATGATGATGATGATGACGGTGCTGATGATGACGATGGTGGTGATGACTGTAGTGGTGATGGTGGGAATGTTGGGGGTTCGTCACATGGACAGTCACATACACAGCCATGACCAGAGGAGACTCAGGGGCAGAGGCATGATATTGTATTTACAGAGGAGTAGTATTTCGACCATGTCACTCAGGACAATAATCATGGTGTGCGTGCACTCTCTCGTGGTCGACAAAACTAGACAAACACTCGACGACGTCTTGGTACTAGACAACAACCTGGACAAGGCTTGGATGATATAATTCATGGGATGGATCAAATTAGTGTCGATGAACATAGTTATCCCATTGGAGGGTATGGATATGAGAGTGCATCATCATCTTCTTATGGTTATGGTTATGATGCCCCAACCCTACTTATCAGGAGCCACTGGTTATGATGCTCAGTCTCAGTCTTCGACTGAGAGTTATGGACAGATCACGACTCAACAGTAGGCATATATACAAATGTACCTGGGCATGTACCGCACGATGATGACTTCGACACAGTGGTGTCATCATGTCTGGAACACTTATAATGTATCACTCTACTCAATTCCTGATCTCACAATGATAGAGTATGAGCCGGCACGAAGCTCAATGTGGTATTGAGCTTCTATCATGTACATAATTTGATTTGTGAATGCAAATGTCTATGTATTGTCATACTTTTGATTTATGAATGCAAGCAAACTTCTATCACTTGGTTAAGTAACTATGGTTTGTATTTTCATACATATTTATCAGCGCGCATGCCTTTTTTAACTTATAAATGTCTTAACTCTCATATGTATGACTATAAATGTAGTTGGAGGCCTTCATTTAGTTTGTTTTTAACTTATATTTACATTAAAAGAGGTTTTATGCAAGGTATCCAAGTTTTTCCTTGTGTATCCAAGCTTTTTTTAGCGTATCCTGAATTTTTACGCCGTATCCAACCGATACAGTACTGATACGTCGATACGTATCCTATTTTGGGCTAACCGATACGACGACCGAGACCGATATTTTGAACCATGATATAAATAGACTAGAATGAATTAATAGTGATTATATGTTATCTCCAGAAATTATGGAAGCATGTAACCGCAAGCCTAGACAAGTCACTTACATTTCTTAGAACTCTTTGATAACAACTCTAGCTAACTCACCAATTAAGTGTCAATTATTATAATTCTTTTATTTCCTATGAGGCAATGATCAATATGTCTCTTATTTCCGCATGTCACCTTGGCGAGCTTGAGATTGACGGTCCACTCTTGCCAATGTCATGGTTACCTGCATAATATAAAAAGGCAAAACTAATTAAAATCATTCTAATATCAGTTGCCACAAAGCAAATAAATGTTAATTGTATCCGTAATTAGTGATAAATCAAACATGAAGGTCCCCACATATGTAGTGAGGGATTCAAACTCATTGAATTCATATAAAAGGAAAATGCATTATATAAGGTATAACTATTGATAGATAGCTTCAAATGTTTTTGAAATATCATAGCCATAAGACCCTTAGCAGAGATTCTGGGTATAGAGGATTTTTACAGAAAGATGTAGAGAATCTCACACAAATCTATTGCAGCAAGACATGGAGTGTGAGGGGCTAACAGGGACATTTGTTGAATTGTGGGTGCAATTGAACTCTCCCTGAGTTCAATCGCAATTGGCTGTTTGATCTTTCTTCGAAGGATCTCATCCCAACACGTACGCTAACATCTCCAACACGTACCCAGCACATCGTCCCACGTATTCCAGAATTTTGCTCCATGCCCTTCATCTTGCCGTCCTCTCAAAGATAATTGGCAATTTACCTCCATCGCTAAAACTCTCTCTCTCTCTCTCTCTCTCTCTCTCTGTTTCTCCCTTTGCAGTGACATCGTCCTACTCAGAGATCGAGTAGAGCAAACATGATGGTCAATACTTCTTAAAAAATTGATGAGATCATGTCAAGATACAGACCCATTGCTCCAAAACCTGAACTTCCCACCCACCCTATATTGGAGAGCCTATCCACAACTTTATGTAAAAAATAAAAGCAAATTACAACATGAGAAGATCGACGAAGAAGTGACATTTAAGAAAAAAAAATTAGCGGTTGACTCCAATGTTTCAATATTGTTATTGCAGGGATGTTACAATTCACCATTTAAAGGGCACCAAATAGACTCCTCGCCCAAATATTGACCTAGTCCGACGTTCCCTAATAATCGCTGTAAGACCCATCTTGCAAGAGCCCTCCCTTAGTCCCTTATCAGACTCTCCCTAGTCTCCCGATAGTGCATGTGCTGCTAAAGACATTGATGGACGATTGATACTGATTTTATCATCGATAGCAAATCTGGTGCAACACCAAAGATATGGAATATGTCCATTTGCTGCACCCTTGATCAAGCATTATAATCCCCAAAATGTGCAAATATGAAGAGGAAAAAAACACCCATCTGTGAACAAATGTGCACAGATAAAAATTAGTATTAGTAATCAAAAGAAGACAAATAAAAATTAAGAGAAAAGTTAATGAAAAGAAGAAAGAAAAATTAGTAATGAGAAGAAGACAGATAAAAATAAAAATAAAAGTAGGAGAGGATAAAAAAATGATAGATGGTTGTGGTAGTTGTGCACGTAGAAGAGAAAGGGTGCGTCTTTTTATGGAAACGATACGATGAACTTATGAGGGTTGCAACCAGGGGTGGGGCCAGGAATTTTTCATTGGGGGGGTTGAAATACATATATATAAAAAAAACTATAGGATTTGTAAGCAGGGAACTTAGGGGTTCGGGGGCATAAATTTTTTTTTAGATAATTTTTTTATTTTGAGAATTTTTTCTAGTAATGTCCTTGAGGTCGCCACGTGTCCCTATTGATACCCTTAACTATGGTTAAGATTCACCCACATATCCTTGGTTTTTAAAAAAATATCAAAAATTTCAAACCATAGTTAAAATTCACTAACTGCTAAGGTTAAAAAAATCTAATATTTTTTTCTAAAAACCAAGGATAAGTAGGTGAACTCTAAGAATGAGTGATTTTTAACCATAGTTAAGGGGTGCTCATTAGAGACATGTGGTGACCTAAAGGGCATAAAAGGCCCACTATATATGTGAAAAAAATTGGGGGGGGGGGGGGGGGCACTAATACATATAAGACAAAAAAAAAATGGGGGTGCCATGTATACTAAAAAAATTTAAAATTTTGGGAGGCCCACTATTTCAAACCAAAACTCTAAGGGATTCCAAACATTTTAGGGGGGCTCCGCCCCTGGTTGCAACGGTTTGGATTGAAACGCTCCCCAGACTTCACTCTCACACCCCTTGACAAAGAGTTAATATGTGAAGTTAATATGTGAAGAGTTGCGTTTTCATATCTCATGTGAAGAGTTGCATCCTCAAAGACGTAAAGCAATTCAAGAAGATGACCGAAAAAGACACCTGTTAAACGAAGGGGTCCATCACATATCCTAAAGATATTTGATGATTGCTAGCAGTTGTGAACGTGTTGTGAAAGGCCCTTATCCATGGATTCAAGAGGTGTGTCTGGTGGGGTGGTGCCGCTTGCTAACAAATGTGAGAAAGATTAATAGGGAGAGAAATGAGGATGTAAAAAGAGAGCAAAGGAAGATTAATGCTCTAAAGCAAACTCCCGAGCAAAAGAGGGAATTCGAAGTGGAGAGACAATCTTTTGGAATTTGGTGGGAGTCATGGTATACGGGTATTGTGTCCTTAAAACCCTCCCAAGATGCCATGTGGACCATCAAAGGTTCAGTTTGAATTAGTAGTAATTAGTGGGTGTTAAAGGGGACACACGGTAGTTTGTAGAGCCCCCTTTAATTGTGGTTAAGCATAATCACCCTAATTTTTTTTCTTCTAAAAACCAATGTTAGATGGATGAACCTTAGGAATGAGTGAATCTTAACCATAGTTAGTGGATGTTAAAAGGGATAAGTGGCGGCTTATAGAGATCATTTAACTATGGTTAAACATAATTAACCTAAGATTAATATTTTATTTTTTCTTAAAACTAAGGCTAGATTGATGAATCCTAGAGGTGAGTAAATCTTAACCACAATTAGTGGGTGTTAAAAGGGACACATGGCGGCTTGTAGGGCCCCCTTTAATTGTGGTTAAGCATAATCAACCTAAGTTTTTTTTTTAAAATCTAAAAACTAAGGTTAGATGGATAAACCCTAAGGGTGAGTGAATCTTAATCATAGTTAGTTGTTGTTAAAAGGGACGCGTGGCGGCTTGGGACATTTATGTTATTTTTTGGTTGAGCTTTCAAGCTAAGTGGTAAATACGTGTTTCCTCTAAGTAATAAGGGTAAAATTGGAAAAGACTATCATTAGCTAACATAGTTAATATGATGAGCGTGACAGGGGAGGTCAGTGTAATTTCAAAAACAAGAGGTGAGGTTTCTGAAATTTCACCAAACCTCAAGGGAGGTGAGTGTAATTTACCATTTCTAAAATGGTAGCAACCATGCCTTCTCTGTAATTTCTAATAATTGGATATTATTCGAATCCAAATTATTTAGTTGAATTCGAATATGAATACTATGTTTTACTATCCGCCGGATATCAAATCGAATTCAGATACCGAATTGGTTAATTGAATCCGATATGGATATACTCCTATTCACTTCGAATCCGTTCTATTTTTTTCCAGTGGAACCAACAACTAGGGCTGTCAATGGATCGGATCAAGTTCTATATCCGATCCGATTAGCCAGATTCTGGACCCAAGTAGTGATCCACCAGATTGGATAATGGATCACAAAAGTAGAATCCGATTATAATCGGATCAGATCCGAATATAGGGTGATCCGATCCATTTAAAATCCGATCTGATTAGTAAGTATACTTATTTTTTTAAGTTAATGGTTTGTTTGTAATAAGAATAAAAGTGTAGCCTTATATTGTAATTTCTCATTATACTTAAAAGAGCAGTGATAGGCGTATCTGAGATCTCCATTTACAAACCTAAGGTTGGTCCTCATTGGTCTATGCCCCACCTCTTAAATACCCACCAATTGCCGGCTTGAAGACCTTCGGCCTTCACCTGTGTAGAACTCCAACTGTCCTGCAGCTTGAAGGAAAAAGAGAGAAAAAAACAGTAGAGAGAGGGAGAGAGAGGAGTGCCGAGCAAGTTTACGACTTTGTCAATATACATTTTCTGCATTTGGGTCTCCTCAACCTCATCTTTGAAGGATAGAACCAGGTGAGCTATCCATTTCTTGCATGATCCTTTGGTTTTATTACTTACTAGCCGGTGGCACGTGCGATGCACGTGAGAGCGAGGGGAAGGAGTTAACCACAGTTAATAGGAGTTAAAAGGAACATGTGTTAACCCGCGGGTGCGATTGAACTCTCCCCGAGTTCAATCGCGATTGACTGTGATTCTATTCTTTAAATAGATAAATGAGGGTAGTTTGGGAATTAAAGTAAAACATTAAATTAAAGATTTGTTTTATATTAGGGTAGTTTAGGAATTTCGAAAAATTCAGCTACTCCTGCCTCTCCCATTATAATAGTAAAGATAAAGAAGTTTGAAAATTAAAGTAAAACATTAAATTAAAGTTTTGTTTTATATTAGGATAGTTTAGGAATTTCGGAAAATTTAGGTTACGCCTACCTCTCCCATTATAGTAAAGATTTCAACGAATTTACTGCCCATGTGATGCATTATTGGAGTTGGGGTTGTTGGAATTTGGGTATGAAAGATCAAGTGAAGCTTTTTATTTTTGTTGATTTCAACCTCCTCATGCATGGTTTGGATGTTTTGAGAGATTTTTTTTTGATACATTTAGGGTTTTTTCATCTGGGTATTCTCTATTTCATTTATTCTATAGACCCTATGATGCATTTTTGAAGGTTGTTTTAATTTGGATTTTCTAATTTGGGTATGAAGAATCTGATTAAGTTTTTGTTTTTATCTTCACGTTTTTATTGTTTGGGAGCTTTTCTTGATCTGTTACATGATTTTTTTTTCCCGGACTCTTGTGAAAAATTTGATTTATTTGATTTTCTATTTTTATATTATTAAAGTAGATTTTTTTTAAACAGTTAACATTAATTGGATGGATTCATATCTTAAATAAATAATGGGACAGATTGGGGTCCCATTTGGCATCGTTTTGGCAGAATGTTTTCATGTTCTGTTTCTTTGGAACGGTCGGGAATGTGTTTGGGAAGGTGTTCTATCTTAATGTTCCCGATAAAATTACGAAAAGACTCCTGTAGTCTTCTCTTCCCAAAACAACTACAAACTGAGACCTTCCTCAACTCGACGACTCTCCTGTCTTTTTTGACCTTCCTCAATTCCGATGCCGGCGACTACTCTAGATGGTGACGTGCGAGGTATTCCTCTCGAAGAAGGAGTTGTATCAAATAGCTTTCAAATATGTTTGTTCAAGCTCTGTTATTTTTTTTTTATTTTTTATTTTTTTTATTCTCTGATCTCTTAGAGGTCCCATCGATCATAAAGCTTAAAATAAATAAGGTTTTGGGATTTACTGTTGGTTCTGAGTGTAAATTTTTGTTCAAGATCTGATTTGTGATTTTGCGATCTTCTTTCCGGTTTCCCTTCCCTGACCCAAAAGGTTGGGGACACCTCGAGTTCCCAAAAAAAAAAATAGCTCTGTTGAATTTTCCAGATCTTTTTTTTTCCCCAGCTCTTCCTTCTATTAACAAATTTTTTTGGAGGGTTCCTCTTCCAATTGGATTAATGTTTGGTGATGTGATTGTGGGCTTGTTATCTCTGTTTTGGGGGTTCCTCTTGAGGGTAATTGCACCCACCCATTGTTGTGGAACCTACTTCATCCCCATGTTATTAAGATTAGTATACGGGTACTCCTAAAGTGCACCCTCCTATTGTTCTTAAAGGGTTAGAATTAGAGCTGATGTAGCATTAGAAAAGACAAAATAAGTTAAATTAAATCTTAGCCTTTGGTAGTTAGTTATAGACGGTTAGGATTAAGGATTACATTTGGGAGTATATTTGGGAGTACCCATATACCAACTCTGTTATTAAAATATCAGTTTTATTGCCGGGTTATATATATATATATATCTTTTAGGAGAGCCTCACCATTTGCTACTAATCGGATTCAGATTCGGATTCGGATTCGGCTTCGGATATAGCCAGATCCGGTCCGAATCCGATCAGTTGACAGCCTACCAACAATTACTCCGCTCCCTACCTTTCCAAAATAAAACAGCTCGCTCTTCTCTTATTTGTAATTTTTTTTTTTTTCCGCTTTCGATGTCCTCAGAAGCCCAAATCTCTTGACCCCCCTCGCCACCGAAAAAAAAAAACCTTCGCGAACGCAGGGGACATTAATCGGTGCTGTACATCTCTGATAAATTTCTAGGTATGTCGATTCCGACTTCTCAATTTTCTTCTTCTAGGGTTACAGGATTTTGACAAAATTTCATGTCCGCATGCTCGAATTTCTCCGAATGATTTAGGGCTTGTTTGACTCTCTGTATCCATCTCAAGATGTTCTTTGATATGTCTTTTTTTTTCTTTGTCTCTTCAGATTATTAGGTTTTTAGGTTTGCATTTTGATACGTGCTCCTGCTACACGAAGTTCCTATCACATTTGCGTTAATCGTGTTGATTTAGAATACCTATATTCTGCTGATCCCCTCGGATTATTTAGGTTTTTTGGAAAATCTTTTGAATTTTCACTCCTGAATCTCAGATGGGTAACGATCAGGGCTGAATTGTTTGAAAATCTCTAGAATTTTCATTCCTGAATCTCAGAGGGGTAACGATCAGGGTCATGTGCCTGTGGTTTGATTATAATATATTTACCATTGATTCTAGTGGATTTATGATTCGATTAGCTTCCTACTTTATGCTATTAATCTGTTCTTTTCCCAACTCTCTCTATGTGGTTCTTCCGTCATGCCATTGTTTTGTTTTGGGTTTTCTAGAAAATTCTGGGACTCAATTTCTTTTTGGGTGAGTGCTTGAGCAGAAGCATTTGGGGCTCTGTAACTTGGTCATGAATCTGGAGTTGTTGGAACTGCAGTGATGCAAGAGCATCCTGAGCAATGTCTTAGAGCGGTTTGAATAACTCGAAACCTCTACCGGCAGTAGGTTAGCCATGGGGGGCTGATCTTTAGTCCACATCATTTTAATGAGCCACTCATAATAGAAGATTTAGGGAATAGTTTGTCTATAGTTCAATTGGAGTTACTTTCTAATTTTGAGTTATTAGTTAGTTTCTCAATTTAAATTAGTGAGACGAGATCTTTTAGTAGTTCTTTTGTTTGTTGGAAAGTTTATTGGAGAGTTTTAGCTTTTTGTACGTGGATATTCTCTTGGAAAATGCTCTACTTACCTGCGTTTCCATTATGTAACGAAATAGCCAGTCCTCATTGGTCCATGCCCCATTTTTTAACATTCATCAACTGGGGTTAAGATTCACTCACCCCCAGGGTTAAGCAATCCAACATTGGTTTTTAGATGAATAAAAAACAAAAATCTTAACTTTAATTTAGTTAAGCTTAACCAGGGTTATAGAGGTGTTTAAAGGGACACGAGGACACAACAGTAAGTTAAGTAGCAGATCCTGGGGCCCGCTAATCACTGGTATATTCTCTTTATGTTGCGTAACAGAATTAGAGTCAAAAGTTAGGAGTTTCTAAAGTGGAGTCTACACACACACACAAGGCGGGAATATGAACCTTGGTTAAAGTTTCTTGTAATGAGTTGATTAATTTGAATATTGAGCTTTAATAAGGAGTCTTGTTGCAGAAATTGTTTGATTGTTATTATACATTATTGCTTGTTGATCTTTTAAGCAATATGTTGAAGAAATTGTGTTAGTCGAAACTTGAGCAAGGGAGAATGTTGTAGTGAGAGTTTGAAAATATTAGAAACAATGTTCTATAGCTACTGCACCCTAACATAGTCCATTAACTTTGATCTGAAACCAACAAATGAACTCAGATTTGATCTCTTCAGCTTAATTTCTTTCATAATTTTGAAACTTTAGCATTATTTATACTGTTGAATTTAGAATTAGAAACCATAGATTTGATATTAGCTTCTTTGATTCATTAGATTTTTGTATTATTATCTAAATACCATAGATTTATATCACTATTGTCTATTGACCCAAACCTCTTAACTCTAAAATTGATATTACATATCTTTGTGAAATTACAGTTTTGCTCCCTATTTGTTCAGACCTACTCTCTTTGATGATAAACACAATTTTAAACCTTAAAACCAGTGTTTTCAAAATGTCGCTAATTGCCTAAGGGCTACGCCTAGACAACCACTTTGCCTAGTTAGGACTCCTATCGCCTAGACCTTAATCTAGGCGGACACTCAGTAAATTTTATATAATATTATGATGTAAACAAAAAAAAAGTAATTTTTGTTGCCTAGGTATTGCCTCACCTTTTCTCCCATATCGCTGACGCTTTGACTACACTGCCTAGAACCCAACCCAACTCAATATTTTTTTTTATCATTGTTCTAGACCTTTTTTTATACTATTCAATTCAAGTGTTTTGAATTAAAATTGCTTATCGATAAAAAAAAAGTGTTTTGAATTAAAATTACCAAAAACACTGAATGACTGAAATATTCTATTTTTAGGGTTTTGAGTAATTAGGGTAGATCTTTCTTGAAACGGCTATTGCTTTTGCAATTACACAATTTTTTATATAAGAGCAAATCATATTGGATGTAACACATTTTTCTATCAGTTAATTAGTGGGATTGAGTACAAGTACCGAAGTACATGGTAGGTAAGAAGCATGTTTCTGTTGAGATATTTAATTTGGAAAAGAGGTATACAAAGAGGTTTGTCTGATTGAGGCTTCTTTGGGAAGGATAGAGCAATTAATCCTGAGCACTCATCCTAAACATACCTAGGATTGTGGTGATGCTATTAATCCTACTATGTTGTCTTTGCCATATAGTGCGCAAAGAGATAAAGACTATGGGTTGTAGGTGGATGTACTTGAGTTTAATGGTCAAATGAAACATAATGTATTCCTAGAGTGGTTGACAATCGTGAATAATGTTTTCACCTGCAAGACTATTATTAAATAGAGAAAAGTGCCTTTTGATGCCACGAGATTTTGTGGATTTGCTTCACTTTAGTGGTCAGATCTACTACAACTTCATATGCACCAGGGATTAGTGCCTATCAAAGCATGGGAAAGGTTGAGATAGTTGTTAAAGGCGTCACCTCAGGTGCCTCAAGCGGTCACCTAGGCGACCAAGCGCTCTGTTGGGCTCAGGGGATTGGTCGCCTCAGGCAGTCATTATTAAAAATTTGATATATGTAATATTATTATTGTTTAAGGATATAAAATTTATTTTATTTGAATATGATTGTTCGGAAAACAAAAATATATGTTATTTTATATGCTTCTCATGTTTTTTACAATTTAATATGTTAGGATTTGTATATCCAACAAAAAAAAGTTTGCAGATAAAAGAATAAAGAAGAGACGAACGGTATCAAGTATGTTTCTCTCATATTAACTTGTTCTCTCTCAATGGGTGGACGAATTGGTCTTTCTCCCTCTATTCATGGGTGGACCATTGGACTCTCTCCAATAACAAATTAAGAGCCTTTAAATGTCTCAAATTCCTTCTAGGATCCTCAAAACCCTCAAAATTCTCATAAACTCATATTTAAAGGGGTCTTTTATAATTTACATAAGTGCAGGCCCTATAATTATATATTTTACTTATCAATATTATTTTTATTATTATCTTGAGTATAAATGAGAAAAAGAAAGAAATGAGAGTAAGAGGTATGATAGCTCCCTCTCCCACCCTCTATTGTTTCTCTTCTGTTCAACATCACATTTGACTATTGGGCTATTTTTTTACTTTTTATTCAGTCTTATATTCTCTCTCCCCTCCTCTTTCCTTCCTCTCTTTCTCTTTCCTGTTGGGCTGCTTATTTTTTATCCCTCACAATTCCTCTCTCTATCACTTTTCAGCAGTCATTGTAGACTTAATTTTTATTCCATTTTTTTTTAACACTTGAAATCTCCCTTTATTTTTAGAATTGTCTCGAACGATGGTTCTATCAAAGTGTATCTTGATAATGGTATAAATTATATGAATATAAAGCCTCTTATTAAAGAAAATGCATCATACATAGATCTCATATTAGGGGGAATTTTTGCAAAAAAAAGTTCATTAGGCGACGCCTCGGGCGTCTCAGGCTACTGCCTCAGGCGTCCATGGGGTCTGTCGCCTCAAGTCGCCTTGATAACTATGGTTGAGACTTGAGAAGGAAATTTGTGCCTTTTAACTTCATTCAAATGTTATATAACAAGCTATTATGGTTCAAAATATTGGTATCAGGTATCGTATCGGTAAGTCCAAAACAGGATACGTATTGGCGTTTTGGACTGGATCAGCATTTTGGACCGTAATGGAGGGATACAACGGAAAAATCAGGATACACTAAGAAATAGATGGACATGCAAGGAAAAACTTAGATATCTAGCATAAAACTTATTTTAATGAAAATATAAGCTAAAAATAATCTAAATGAAGACATGCAATTATGTTTATAACCATACATATGAGAGTTGATAATTTTATAAGTTAAAAAAGGCGTGCGTTCTAAAAACATGTATGCAAATACAAACCATAGTCACATAGCCAAGTATAGGAATTACAATCTAGAGATTAAAACCTTAAATTGAATGAGTTAGATAAAAATGTATTGAATTACAACCATAAATTATAAGCTTGAATGTAAGTCTTTATATGTAAAATTGGTACACTGTTAGTTGATTTTTTGCCCATGTTGATGAAAATATTTTTAAAGATTAAAATATGAGACTTTTTGGCCGGACTTTTGAGTTTTGGTAATATTTTGATATAATAGAATTTATGAAATTTTAATATTTGATAAATGCATTACCATTTGAAACTTGAAATTTTGACCTAGTACCTAAAAGACGCTAAAAAAGGGATTTTGTTCTTAAACTAGAAAATTGACCTTTTATTTTTCAGGAATTTGGATCTGAATACTTTTTATTGAATTCAATTGAGGGTGTAATTTACATATAAATATCTTAAGTAAATGAAAGTAAAATTAATTTAAAACTATTTACTTAAATAACATTTTATGTAAATAAGTTGTGTGTATTGAGTCTGCTTTATGGATCTTAGAATAAATAGAATGAGAGAAAAAAATCCCCCGTATTGGCCGTATCGGGCCCATACGGGCTCGATATGCCTGATACGAGCCGAAATAGGGTTGATACGGATGAGTTTTTTTTCCAGCATACCGGTGTATCAGATAGCCCCAAATAGGATACCTATCGTCCGATACGTATCGCAATTTTAAGCCATGCAAGCTATAAGACTTACATTAGATTGACCAAGAACGCTCATAAGATTTCTGTGCAATTTCATGCGATGGTTAAACAAAAAATGTTAGTGCATAAATATGTGTATGACTTGAGATTAAAAAACTCAGTACAACATCACCACTCTAATTCGCTATAGTCAACTTGGCTTATCACAATAGTATCTGAGAAAAAGGTGTCACATCTATAGACACAGTTTGACCAGAGATTGAAGATTTAAGATTCAAAGAAAAAGTAGAAAACTATTAAGATGTAAAATCCTAAGATTAAGAAAGGTGAGCGTAAGGACATCACGTGTTACAATTGTGGTTTCCAAGGACATTTCTCTATAGCGTGTCCTAAGCAAAAGACTGGCTAATATAGAATATGTTCCTGGGGAGAACGTGGTTTAAAATATCGACCTTATTGATACGTGTCTGTTTTTGGTCTTAAGATTGAAACCCCCAGGTGTCCTTACATAATAGATATAGAAAAAGCTTATGATCTTGTTAATTGGAACTTCCTGAAGTATGTAATGAGAAGAATGTGATTTAGCCTCAAATAGAGAAGTTGGATGGTAACGTGTATCTATTCGGTGTCCTTCTCGATCTTAATCAATGGAGCCCTGTAGGGTTTTTTAGGAGTTTCAGAGGTTTGTGACAAGGTGATCCCTTATTTTCTTGCATGTTCGTTATAGTCTCAAAATCATTGAGTTGGATGTTATCTACAATGGAGGGGGTTATTTTCGAAGGGTTCTCTGTTGGTCAGGACTGAGGACTTCCCATCTCTAATTTGCTGATGACACCCTGATCTTTTACTGGCCTCTTGTCTCCAACTAGCCCATCTCAGATGCTTTTTTAGATAGCGGTTTCGAGAGCGACATGATTAGTGTAGGAGAGATCACGAATGCAGAAGTCTTAGCAACTTGTTTAGGTTGCAAGGTTGATACCATTCCCTCGGTCTACCTAAGTTTACTTCTTGGGTCAAAGCTTCAAGTCTAAGGCTACGCAGCCCCCTGTCATTAAAAGATTTGCCAGTAGATTGGCTGGGTGGAAAGCGAATTTCCTCCTAAATGGAGGAAAATGAACATTGATCAAAAGTAGTCTTACAAGTGTCCCAACATAAACCTCATACCTCTAGTAGATGTTAATAAGGCGTTAGGTAAATGAGTGGAGATTTGGGAAAGAAAGGAGTAGTTTATAGAGAAAGGTGATAGGGGCTTAATACTCCCGTCTTCTTGTTGGGATCTTAGGGTGGTTAGAGGCTCGCATAGGATGTGTTTGTGGAAAGGACTTATGGCGATGGCAAAGTTGTCACCGTTTATCAGATATATGGTGGGAAATGAGTCGGGAGTCCATTTTTGGAAGGATTTATGGTGTGGGTTGAGCGCAAGAAGGACAATTTCAGAAACATATTCCTTCTTGTCAAGGATGCCTTTGTGTTAGAATGTTATGAAGTCAGGAATAACAAAGTGGTCCAGTGTCCGAAACTGAGGTGCGATCTGCATGATTACGAGATTGAAGATTTCTTTCACCTCTTGTAAAGCCTTGGCTTATCAACTCCTCACACCCAAGTAGGGATACATGGATTTGGTGTAGATGCCACAATGATTGATTTTCAGTGAGATCACTCCTACAATTTTTCGAGTTACTTCATTCTCGCTCATTTTCCCACGGTGTATGTGGAACCCTATAATTTTATCGAATGTATTGTAGTTCGTACTATCGTTCTTCCTTTGGACTGTGACTCTAAATAAGGTTCTTAGTTGTGAAAATTAGAATAAAAGGGATGAAGGATGGCTAACCACTGGTTTTTGTGCTTTTATACGAAAGAATTGATGGATCATATGTTGTTGCATTGTTCAGTTGCTTTTGAGATTTGAGGTCACTTTTCTCCCAGTTAGGGGTGATCTGAGTCTTCCCTTCCTCATTTTAGATAATTTTATCATGTTGGTCTTTAGGGAGTGCGGATAATATTTGCCTGCTCAAGAGGCGATCTGGTTGGTTTTGCTTTGGGCCATCTCATAGATGATTTGGAAAGAGAGGAGCTTGAGAGTGTTTGAGAACTCTCCTTCCCCTTTTCCTTGCTTATGTGCGCGTATTAGTCATCTGATCGTAGAATTGTGTTCAATTCGGCGCAATGACTCGGATTTGGGTGAATTTTTTGGGTGAGATGAGATACGTAACACCGGATCATAGTTGCTATTTCTTTTTGGCTTCAGCTTGTTTCTCCCTCACTTTGGAGTTTACTACTCAGTAACCTCCTAGTTTCCTTTTTTCTGGCTCTTGTTAAATTATCTTCATTTATAAAATTTGTTGCTCACCGATGAAAATAAATAAATGTTTTATATTATTTCATATTATGCCATGTTTATGTGTGATACTTGTTGAAACCATATTTTGTTCTACTTATGTAATTTTGTTTTATTGAAGCCATAGGTTTTGGCTTTTTTTCCCCTATTATATACGCGTGTGTATAAATAATATTTTGTAATGATTAGTAGTTAAGAGCCTTTATTATAGAGAAGAGGGAAAGTTAATTTTCACAAAAAAGGTATTTGTTTATCAGTTTATTTTTTTTCCTGTCGTGTATCTGCATCCAAATAGTGTATAGTAGTGTCGTGAAAATTCAACTTGTAAGTTATATTCTCATCTACGTTTCATATCCATCAATAGTTTTGTTCATATTTGTGACTCCTTTTACAATTTGCATATAATATTTGGGATACATCAGAGGTGCAGATTGTGTTTTCGATGGAGATCTACCGTTGGATCTTTTCCGTGATGGAGATCCACCGTTGCCTCTTGTCCTTGATAGAGATCTACCGTTAGATCGCGATGTGGAGGGAGATCCGCCGTCAGATCGAGAGCCGGAGGATTTGAGTGCTAGGATTAGACCATAGGATGATGTGACCCATCATAGATGGCCCGGCTCCCTTATTATTTATCTTAGTGTATTTACTTTTGTTTTGGTTTATTAGTTTGATATTACTTTATTAGTAATGATGTTTTAGTAATTAACTAGGATTAGAGTTTCTCCTCTTTCTCTTTAAATACTCATCGTAGAGACATTATTCTCACTTAATGAATGAATCAAAATATGAGAGCCTTTGTTTTTTGGGATCTCCTGTAAAGGGATGGTGTGAAGCCATGGTGGGAAGCTAGATTTATCCTTGGTGTGTAGCTGGGTTATCTTCTTTTATTTTATTCTCTTTTGTTTATCTTTTTATTTTCTGTTTCTTTTGAAATCATTCAAAACCCTAGATTTTCTAAAGCCCTCATTGCTGCCACCCATTCCCACAGCCTTCCCTAGGCTGCCGCCCCACTTCCCACACATTCCCTTGCTGCTAGTCACTTCTTGCAGACCTCCCAGATGCTGCCAGCCACCAGCAGCCCCTCTCTTTGATTGCCGGCAGTGTTTCCTGTCCTTCTCTCTCTAACCACAGCCCCAATAATTGCTTCCTCAACAGCCACAGTCCTCCACTAGTCTCCTTGAACCTGCAGCCCTACTGTAGCCCCTATACACTCTGTCCCCTTATCCTACAGCTACTGCAGCCCCAATACACTCTATTCCCTTACCCTTCAGCCACCCCAGCCCCTATCCCTTGCTCTCCCAGCACACATTTCCCTCTTTTCATAGCCTGTACCAGCCCTATTCCACTTGCACTAATCTGTCCTAGCCTTATTCCCCTATTACCTAAACACTAATTCAATTGCAAACCCTAAAACAGCAATATATTCCATAAACCCTAACCCTAATTTTGGTAATTCTTGATTACTATTGCTGCTGGGTTTTGTGTAGAACATTGATTGAAAACCTTCCTAACATGCATATTACAATATATAACCGTTATTGAGCCTAGAATTGTTCTTGAAATCCTCAATTGAATAAAGAAATCACATTGGTTATGGGTTGAAATCCCTATGCTAGTGGAAATTCTCACTTCCATTACGATCACCTAATTAAGTTTGGAAATTCATTACCGTGGGATTGTTACTTGACTTAGGACATTAGCAATACTCTTTGAATTTCTTATTATAGTTGTGGAATCTAGATAGTTTATGACTTTTATTATTGTTGCAATTAATTTTCTGATCTCTCAATCATATCATCCTAGGTTAGTTGCATGGTCCTGCATCAATTTGTCTCTGAATTAATTTCTCTCCACCATGTATTGTTAATTTATACGAAATTCTAGTTAAATTCTTTTTGATATTGTGTGCCTGAATAAAGTCTCCTTTTAGCTGCAATGGCATCTTCTTCAGACTCATGGATGAGAGAATTTAATGAAGCGTCAAAACTTGCTGATGATATCAATTCCATGATTTCCGAAAGAAGCTCTTTGGCCCCATCAGGACCAGAAACACAGCGCCATTTCTCTGCAATTCGGAGAAAGATTACAATACTAGGGACCAGACTTGATAGCTTGCAGTCCCTTTTGTCAAAACTTTCCAGCAAGCAGCCCATGTAAGTCTTTTTAAACTAGAGTAGTATCAGTATGTCTAAGAAAATGCCCTCCAAACATAGTAACAAAAAGTAAGGATTTTGCAATTTCATCTAGTATATGTTACCTTGTGGAATTTCTTTACACCATACACATATAGCAATTCTCTTATTTTTTTTTAAATTTTAAGATATATCTACACTAGTGGTGTGTACTTATATTTATGTTGATGCATGAAAAGTATGAATCTATGATATAAGCAATGACAACGATGATCTGGGGATCCTCATTTGTGCTAAGATGTTTAGTTTCACTTCAATCATTTACTTATGTTGCTTGCTGCTGGTTTGCATATATTTTATAGGTATATGTGGTGGTTCCATGAAGGGGGTTTTCCCTGATTGTCCCTCAAGTTTTGGAGTGTTCCCCAAACACCCAAGTTTTAAAACCTTTCCCTAAAGAGGCTTATGAGCATTTTCTATAATTAAGCATTTATGAAAGGTCTTAAATACCCATCCACTGCCTCCAACACATGAAAGAAGAGTTTCTTTTAGTTTTATAAAAATAAGAAGAGGAAAAGAGGGGTTTACGTACGTGAATGAGATGGGAGAAGCTCCTCACTCCCCTCATCTTCCCCTCTCGAAGCTCCTAATTTTTTTTTTTGTGAAAATACATTTTTGATTGTTCGTGATTTACATTACCTTAACCTAGAAAAGATACGTTTGTTTGATTGTTTTTCACCTCTATTGTTTCTATACCTTTTCACAGTACAAAACAATAGTTAATGGGTGTTTTAGGACAAATTTAATAGGATTGTTCTTGAAAAAAGATGAAAAATTCGCAAGTTTTAATAGAGTTTTTGCACGTAGGATTGATACGAATATGGTTGTATTGGCCAAAGGGCCTTCTCCGGCAAAGTTAATCTTCTCCAGCAACAACATGAACTTTTCTCCAACAAGCAATCTGTGAGAAAACTGTTGAAGGCTCCCTCAAAAAGAGGTTGAGTGATTTCTGATTGGTTTCTAAGGTTGCTATCTCGGAGTGCTAGACTTCATCCAAAATATTGAGGTCTAGTAAACTCTGGTGAAGGCTAGCCAGGTTAGAGATTATGGTCATTATGGCCTGTCAAGAGTGGTGAGTTCAGGAGAGTAGGCAGGGATTCCCTACCAAAATGAAAGCACGGTGGAAGATTTTTGTGATTGAAGCAAAGTTGTTTGAGATCTTAGAAGAAGATGGAAGTTATGGAATATCCTTCAAAATCATTGAGGTGGTAGAAATTTGTTGATTGAGTTGGGTTTAGAGGAGGAAGGCTTCAGGTGGGTGCTGCTTTTTCACCCAATGCACCAAAATGCAGGCAACAGACTACCTGGTGAACAGACTGTGCAGCAAATCCTCTTCTCTTATTCTAGAAAGAACATCGAATTCAGTCGTGGCCTTCATATCCCTTACCTCTATTTCTACATCTGGTGGGAGGCATTGATGGTTTTCTTTCCCTGTAGGCCCTCGTTTCTTAGGATGGAAACAGTTGGAGGAGATGTTACTGTCCTTTGTGCATTCAAACTCTGGGCCAAATCAATCCAGCAGACCACCGTACTTACAATGCAATTTGAGAGGCATGGAGTTCCCCTCTCTTGGACATCGTTCAGGTGCTCCAATCCAGAGTCAATCCCTCGGATTTCAGAAATGGATGATGTTTGATCTCGAGCGTTGGTATGTTTCTTCGTCAAAGATAAAGGTAATTGGTTCCACCAGATGAGAGCGGTAAATCACATACTCCAAGCAATGAAAATCTACCTTAATTTCGATCGATGAATATATGGGAATCATCTTGGTCAAGAAGCTCACAACGTTCAATGGACTAGTAGGGAGCGAATCATGGCCTCTCCCCATGTGCGATTCTGTTCTCTTCAACAAATGGCGATCTCAATCTAACCTCTTCTCTTTCGATATCTTTCGATTTAATTTCTGGATTTGGATAGGTGGTCTTCCATTCCACCCGTGGACAACAAACACGCTAAAGGGGATTGGTGATGCTTGCGGAGGATTTATTGAAACTTACCCCCTTACTATTGCGTTGGCAGACCTCCGTGAAGCTAGGATCATAATCGAGGTGACGAGCCTCAACATGATTCCTCAGAGAATCAGGGCAACCTCACCACAGTGACACTTGACGTTAGATCCGCCGAAAAGAATGGCTTCTCCGATGATCTGCAGGACTTTCGAGACTTGGCACGTGTAGGTCTTGCCTCGAGGATAATTTCAAATAGACGCAAAAACTCAACTACTCCAAAAGGGTATGGCTTGCTTTTGCAGGGGCATCAGTCGCCCAGATCTAGTGGATCAATATACCCAGACAGTGAAAGGTGGCAGGGATAAGGCTGTCTCCAGGGGCAGTACCTTAATCGTGATACAGCTCGGCAGCTTCGCTCAATAGGTTTGGGGGATGAAGCTTCACGTCTAGAGTCCTGAGGCACAGCGATCCATTATCCCATTCCTTTTCATGTTGGAAACAGAAAGCCCAGATCAGATTGACTGAGAGGGTTAAAACAAGTGGTGTTCTAGAAGGTTTTTCTGTTGGGCCAAACTGTCAAGATATCTCCCTCCTTCCGTTTGCTGATCACTCTATTATCTTTTATAAATGATTCATGAACAACTTAGATATTTTAGATGTGTTTCTAGCTTGTTCAAGGCAGTCTCAGTGCTTTGAATTTACCTCAATAAGTGCATTGTGAATGTTGTAGGCGAAGTAAGGCACTGCACATCACTGAGCTTGTAAGGGGTCTTGGGTTGTGAGCGTAAGACTCTTCCTTCTATCTTTTTGGAGTTACCTCTTGGCAGTAACCTCTTGAACTCCTTGTGGTATCTGGTCATGGATTGGTTTGAGAAAAGGATTGCCTCTTGGAAAAAAAGTACTTCAGAAAGGGAGGGAAATTTAGGGCTGCAGTCAAGCCAAGCTCCCAAGCTCAAGCTTGCATTTCAGCCTTGAACGAATCAAGCCAAGCTTTTATTTGAGCTCAAATGTTTAAACAGGTCAAGCTCAAGTGTTTGATTGGTTCAGCTCGTTTAGGGCTTGGTTCGGCCTAATGTCACACCGTGACACTAAACTTGGCTCGACTCAAAATATTACATGTATATACGCTATTTTTTGATAATGTTATTTATATTAATATAAAATAATATTTTTACCTTTCTATATCATAGATATAATAATTTATAATTATTAAGTTAAGAGATAATAATAACAACAAAAGTTAGGAAGTTAAAAGCAGAAACCCTGACCCTAAGGTCCCTAACTCTCTACTCTTGAGACTGAAGGATTACTTCCAAATCTTATTTTTGTATATAAATGTATTAATTTTTAGAGTTTCTTGTATTATAATTTAATATTAAATACTTTTATTAAAATTATGTAAATATAGACAAAATAATTCCGGGAATCAAGCTTGAGCCAACACGAGCTCGGCTCGGCTTGAATAAAGTTTGAGCTCTAGCTCGATCAAGCTTGTTCAAACCAAGCTCAAGACTAAACATTCGAGCTTGAATCAAGCTCAAGCCGAGCTCGAGCATGTTCAAGCCAAGCTTAGCTTAGCTCGAATACACCTCTAGGGAAGTTCACCGTCATTTGGAGTAAGCTGTCCATACCTACCTGTTTCATGTCACTATTCTCAATCCCTGCTACCATGGCATCTAGGCTGGAAAAGATGATTTTTTATTGGACATAATGGATAACATGAAAATATATCACTTTGTAGAATGGAAGAAGTTTTGTAACCCGAAAAAAGTAGGGGAATTGAGTCTGTCCTTTTGAGAGTCATTGACAAAGCTATTGTGGGTAAGTAGCTTTGGAGGTTTGGTGAAGAGCAGGACAGTTTGTGGAGATCATTCAGTGCAAATACGAAAGTTGAAATTTTTGTTAAGATCTTTGGGAGGTCTTGTGTAGCCATGGAGTGAGTGTATGAAGAAAGATTTGGGTGAGGCAATAGTGTTCAACTTTGGATAGACACTTGGTGTTGGAATCCTCCCAAGCATTGGACTTCCATAGCTGTATGCTATGGTTGCTGAGAAGACGTTCTGGTGGAGAGGTGTGTTGTGGCTTCAGGTTAGGGTGGCTTCGTTTCCTAGGTTTAAAAGGAAAGCAAATGATAGGGAAGTGGAAGTACTCTCTAATATTTTGCTAAGCTGGAGCAGGTTAGGGTTGACGCTACTGCCACTGATCATCGTATTTGGAAATGGGATAGTCGAGAAGTATTTTCAATTAGTTCTTGAAAGTTGAAAATCATGGGCAATTGGTGTTCTCAATTCCTGGTTAGACTTGTATGGAAGAATCTTGCCCCATCCAAAGTGGCTTTCTTTGTTTGGAAGGGGGCTCTAAACAAAATCCACATTTTGGACCACCTGATCATTAGAAATGGTCTTATCCCCTATATATGTTTAATTTGCAGAAAGAAGTGAGTCCGTGGTGTTGAGAATGTTATATTGTGTGAGTTTTATGTAAGGGCATCTATGTCCATCCATCTTTATCTCTCTGTTTTCTCTTTGATAGTAAGGGAATATTTGTAACTTGGACTTCTTATAAATATAAGTTAGAGGAGACTTAGGTAAGTACTCACTCTCTTTTCCATTTCTTCTCCTCTCCTCTTTCCTTCTCCTTCTTTCTTCTCCATCCAAACCCTAGAGCCAAACCTCATTTCCAAGTTGGTATCAGAGCACTTTAAGATCAAAGGGTAGTTCCTTTAAAGCAAAACAAAGGCAACAAAGAGAAGAACAAGGGTTGCCGTCGCTGTCCGTACGACTGATGTCAGCAGCCGTATGGACCAGATCTTGGTTACCTCATTTTGAAGGTATGATCTGGTAGAGTGTTTTATTGTGAGTCTTTTGGGAAGGGTATCATGCAATTTGGGTAAGAATTGAAGAAATTACAATGTTTTTCGCAAACTAAAAAAAATTTCCCAGATTTTTTCCAGATTGATAAATCTGGCTGTTCCTCCCAACTTTAAAGTGTTACATGAGTTTTATTCACCTCATATGAACCCTTTTTGTTATGGAGAATCACTTTAGCAATCACCCCGGGGTGATTGGAACTGTTTTGAGTGATCTACACTCTTGTTTGTGAAGCATAGTTGCTGCCTTCAGTTTTTTTTTTTGTGTTTTTTTCCAACTTTGAAGCCTTGGTCGTGGTGCGCTGGTCAGGTGTTGGGGTGCTATTTCCCTCTTTGTATGGACTGTTGCGAGTTGTCTTTGGTTGGTTATGGTGATCTTGGATGGTGTTCTTTGAAGTAAAGGGGGATTATTGTGTGTTCCATGCACCCCAAGTGTTTGTAAGAATGTGCTAGTGAGCCAAGTGTTGCTGGTTCACCTTTTATCTTGTGGTTAGTTGTTGTTGGTAATTTTTTGGGAGCATGTCGGAGGTGAATCAATTATCAGAGGGATCCCCAAGTAGTGGGCTTTGTCCAATTGGGTCGAGTGGGCACAATGTAGATGCCCCTAATCAGAAATTCACCACTGTTATGTTGAATGGTCCTAACTATCTATCATGGTCCCAATCTGCGAGGTTGTACTTGTACCTTGATGGAAGAGGTAAGATGGTTTATGTCAATGTAGAGATTGTTGTTCCATAGCGTACCTTTGCAAATTACAAGAAGTGGAGTTCAGAGAACTCTGTGATGTCCTGGCTTCTTCACTCTGTGGACCATGGACCCAGAGATTAGTAATGGTCTTTTTTTCTTGAAGACTGCCAAGGACATTTGGGATACCCTAGAACAATCTTATTCTCAATCAGGGAACTCGGCTCGCATCTATCAGTTACATCAGAGCATCTGTTAGTTGAGATAGGAGAGAAGACTCTTGCAGCATATTTCTTTCAGTTGAGACGAATGTGGGAAGAATTACATCACTATCAGGATCTTCAGCTTTCCAACTCTGACAATCTAATGACAGTGAAGAATATGATTGAAAGGAATCACACTTTTGAATTCCTAGCTGGTTTAAATTTTGAATATGAGCAATCGAGGGTTCAAGTGTTGGGTAGAGAGACCCTTCCCTCACTCACACGTGTAATCCTATCTCTTAAGTGAAGAGAGCAGGAGAAGTGCTATGGTACCTCACTCTACCCTCGAGAGGTCTGCCCTAGCTACCATGCCCATTGATAGCCTTGGACTATCCTGCGAGGAAGTAGAAGTCTTTCGGCATTTTCTGTCTCGACAGGAGCCTTCTTATGCTACATCATCCTTTGCTCACTCAGGTACCTCAGCTTCTGTTCATAATGTCATCCTCTCTACTGCCAGCCCCTCTTGGATCATTGATTCAGGAGCTACTGATCACATGACGGGTATGTCCTCATTTTTTCCCACTTACCATATTTGTTTTGGAGTTAGGGTAGCTGAAGGAACTCATTCCTCTTTCTCGAGAAAGGGCAATGTTGTTGCCACCCCTTCTATGCCTCTTTCTTTTGTTTTACATGTCTCTAACTTTGGAACTAATCTTCTGTTTGTCAGTAACATTACAAAAAATCCCTGAATTGTAGTGTTACATTTTTTCCCACTCGTCTTTTTTAAGATCTAGCGACGTGGAAGACCATTGGCAATGGACATGAGGAAAGAGGTCTATATATGTTGGATACTTCGTCGCAATTGTCTGGTCACTCTTGTTTTGGAAGTAGCTCACATGCTACTGATATGACGTAGTGGCATCAACAACTGGGTCACCCCCTTTTTTATTGTTAAAGAAACTGCTTCCACATTTTGTGTCTTCTTCAAATCTTGAATTGCATTGTGAACCTTGTGTACTTGCAAAGAAGAGTAGATCTTCATACCCTTTTCATGGAAAAAGAAAGCAGTTCTCCTTTTAATATCATGCATTTTGATGTTTGGGGGCCTTCCCCCACTATCTCCTTGTTTGGCTACCACTCTTTTGTTACATTTATTGATGATCATTCTCGTGTCACTTGGGTGTACCTTCTTGAGGCTAAATGTGAAGTCTATTATGTTTTTAAGCCTTTTTACAATATCGTTCGCACCCAGTTTGGCACTCCCATTAAGGTCCTTAGGTCTGACAATGGGGGGGAGTATGAGCATGACTTCCTTTCTTATATGTCTGAGCATGAGATTGAACACTAAACCTCTTCTGTTCAAATCCCTGAACAAAATGGGGTAGCCGAGAGAAAGAACCGCCACTCGTTGGAGATCACTCGGTCTCTTTTGTTTACCATGCATGGCCCTCAATTCTTTTGGTTCGAAGCTTTGCTCACTGTTACTTTCTTGACGAACCGTATTCCCTCTCGACTTCTAGGATACAAAGCCCCTCTTGACCTCCTTCCACCCCACACTTCTGCCTTTCCTATCCCTACCCAAAGTCTTTAGATATGTTTGTTATGTCCATGTACATCTTCCACCCCACATATCTGCCTTTCCTATCCCTGCCCAAAGTCTTTGGGTGTGTTTGTTATGTCCATGTACATCGCTCTTGGACAAGGGTTGATAACACTTGTATCCTTTATGTGTTGGGGAATAGCTAAGCAAGATACACTTAAGTGTCTTAGGATCCACTTTGTAT
This sequence comes from Tetracentron sinense, assembly GCA_015143295.1. NCBI lineage: Eukaryota > Viridiplantae > Streptophyta > Magnoliopsida > Trochodendrales > Trochodendraceae > Tetracentron > Tetracentron sinense. The sequence continues at coordinate 8,964,632 of CM026555.1, read as the reverse complement.
CTCTTGATGTCACTTTTTGTAAAACCACTCCTTTTTATTCAGTCTCGAAGCCAGCTCTTCAAGGTCCAAGCTAGTAATGATGCTAGCAATGATGTTGACTTGCTGGTATATTCAAGACGACGACGAAAAGACCTTCAATCTCCTTGCCAAGAAGTCTCCTCAGATCCTCCTTGTTGCGACCCAAAATACCCCCTAGGAGTTAGGATACTTTGGCGTTGTGAACTCATTACCAAACATCTGGTACAACATATAAGACATATGATAGCGGAAGCAGAACCCAAAAGTTTCTTCCATACATACCGTATACCAAGTTTGTACAGAAAATTGAAAGTAAAGAGTGAGCACTTCACTCAACAAAATATGTATAAAGAGGTCACTCCCTCTCGTCTCTCAAACATAGGGCCACCGCTCAAGTAGCCTTTGATGCTCCTGAAGCTCCTTTGGAGTAGGCACCTCCTCAATATACTCTTCCTCGACCCAAGGCTCCTCAGCACGGTCACCACGGATATTGAATGTACCTTCCGAAGTAATAGTTTGACTGAGTATAGAATACTCCGCATATACAAACCACTAGATAATAATGTCATAAACATGAACAATATATATATATATATATCATAGTTAATTCAGAACACATGCAGAATTTTTAATCAGAGCGTGGAAACCTTTACATTTAAAAACATCATGTGCATATGTTATAGAAAATCATCTTTACTGTATTTTTCCATCTTATACTTTCCATTACGGGTATTGTAAAATACCTTATTCATTTCTTTCCATTACTTCCATTACTTTCCATCCCAGGTATGTAAAATACCTGAGAGCCAACCTCCGGAGTCAGACAATTAGTACCCTTGTACCCAGGTAACCGGGGGGGCCTACTATCATCGTCACCTTTGGTTACCTTCGGAGTAGACGACCAGTATCCATGATCCTTCCGGGCGGCCTTCTATTCGTTAGAGTCTGACGACCAGTATCCCTTTCCCTTCCAGATGGCCTGCTATTGTGCCTCCCCGTCGACACCCAGTTCCATTAGTTCTCCTTTACTTTCGCATATACTTTTCCTTTACTTTCTTGTATACTTTCCCTTTACTTTCCATTGGTTCCCATTAAATCTTGTACTTCTTCTTTGGATATCCGTACTTTAGAAAATCTCGATCATGCATATGCATATGCATATGTGTCCGTGTAGCAATTGTGAATAACATGGTAGACAATTGGAAATACTTTAAGAACACTTAACACATAGTCAATAATCACATATTTCATTCATAGCCGTAGCCCGTATACACTTAAGTCATGCCTAACCAAATCACCTAGAACATATGGTTCTATTCTTGCTTTTTCCCAAAATCCAAGGTTGTTAAATCGTAATCGAATCGTAAAATCATTTTAGGACCGATTCAATTCAAATCGGGATTCAAATCATAAATCGTAAGATTCAATTTTTAAAAAATTGTTTAAAAAATACAAAAAATTACTTAATAAAAAAAAAATAGAATAATCTATTATCCAAAAGATTTCATTTATATCTATTGATAAAAGAAAGTAATGAATATTGAATTGCATACACTAAAAAACGTGAATGATCTTCATAAAATAAAAAAAATACTCCCATATAATTAAAGATAAATCAACAAAAGTAAACTTATATAATCATGTCGTATGAGATCAAACATCAAAAAACTTATACAATTAAAAAGACTAATAAAATAAGCTATCATTTTTTTCTAAAATCCAACTTCATCATTCTTCTTCTTTCTTCCTCTTTTCTTCTATTTTCTTTCTCTTTTTTTCCCCGTTTAACAACAACAAAGAGACAACCCAAATAAGGGCTTTGACATGTCCGTAACAAGGGTTCTCCTGTTTCTTCTCTTTTCTTAAAAGACATATAGTACTTTTAGAAAATCAAAAGAATAAAAAATATTTTTTGTAAGTATTGGTCCGTAAAAGGGGTTTCTGTGCTCGAATCGTTTGAATCGCATGAATTGTATGATTTGAATCGCAAATCGTAATCTGAATCGCAAATCGCAAGGATTTAACAATCATGCCAAAATCTATATCTTTTAACATGCTTTTCATATTTGAATAATAAAAAAGAACATCTAATAAAAACAGAATTATTTACCCTCTTTATTCTTTAGTTTAAGGCATAGCAACATCACAAATTGACTAGTAGGATTTCCTACTAGTTCATAGCACAATACAAATTATTTTATCTTGATTTACAAAATATGGTTTATGGGATTAAAATCTAGTAGAGTGTATCTACCTTAAAAAGGAAGCTTTTACACTTCTGTAGGATATAAATCAAACTTGAGGAAGCTTGGTTCAACTTTGAGAAAATCTGGGTTTCGAAACCCCTTCTTCAAGAACACGCACAAATTGTTCCTTGGAGAATTCCAAGCTTTGAAATCACCTCGGTGATAATTTGTGAACTTGAGAATACTAAAGGAAGGAAGCTTGAGCTTCTGAAACAAAGATGGAACCTTACTTGAGCTTCAGGAAAAACACTTTGAAAAGAACAAAGCTTCTCTTCTTCTTCTTCTTCAACTCAAGCTCAAGATCTAAGCTAAACCCTAAGGCACGAATTTGGGGTCCTATTTATAGGCCAAAAGGTTCCAAAAACCCAAAAATATCTTAAGAAAATATCTCCTAAGGTCGGTGGAAAGTTACAGGTTTTTTTGGCATTTCTGCGCATGAATTCATCGACGTTTGGCTTCAGACGTCGACGTCTGAGCACTCTGACTAGCTTGCGTTTTACCGCTTTGATAAATCAACCATAACTTTTGACTCGATTATTGGATTTTGACGATTCAACTTGCGTTAGACTCGTCATTCAAAGGGGAACAATTTTGTCTCTAATAGACAAATCTTAATTCTTAGTTTTTAATGGTTTAAATGGGCTCTAAAGCTAACTGGTCTGGGATAGATTGCAGCAGACCAGAATTTCAGTGGACTAGTTTTCGGAAATCCAATGTTTGACCCAACTTCGACTCAAAATTTGAAAGTGTTAAACATGAACATCGAAGAGGGTTTCAATATCTTTCTAATGGCTCATGAATCATTCAATTCCGATCTGCATCAAACTATGATTCCCTAAAATTAAGGGTATGTTAAGACATCCATCTTTCTTGACACTTGGAGTATAATACTCTTGTTCATTCATCCCAAACACCCAAAAACAATACTTAAACTAATTTAAACCATTCTTATTATTGCTGATAAGCCAAATTACATAAATGACCTTTGGCCTCCACAAGACTTGCGTCTATGGCACTATTCACAGCACTATTCACCGTACAGTGAACCCAAGTTTTGGGGTTTCACACTCCTACTCCAGGTAATATTGAGATTCCACCTATTTTCCCTGTGGTTAATGAGACTCTCCTTCCTATTGCTCTCAGGAAAGGAACTCGCTCATGCACTCAACATCCTATCTCTCATTTTGTCACTTATAATTTTATTTCTCCTTCCTATCGTGCTTTTGTCTTGTCCTTGTCGTCTGTTTCTATTCCTTGCAGTGTTCATGAAACCTTATTTGATCCCAAGTGGAAGAAAGCAATGGACGAAGAGATGCATTCTGGACAAGAATTCCTCATGGGATCTAGTTGACCTCCTGAGAGGAAAAGAGCCAGTGGGATGCAAGTGGGTATTTACTGTGAAACATCAATCAGATGAATCAATAGAGAGATACAATGCCAGACTTGTGGTAAAGGGCTACATCCAGACTTATGATGTTGACTACCAGGAGACGTTTGTTCCAGTTGCAAAAATGAACTCCATCAAGGTCCTTGTTTCTCTTGCTGTTAATCAAGGGTGGACCATGCAACAACTTGATGTGAAAATTCATTTCTTCATGGTTATCTAGAAGAAGTGTATATTAGGACCCCACTTAGGGTTGAGTTTCCCTCAGCTAAAGGGAAGATTTGTAGGTTGAAGAAAGCTCTATATGGACTGAAGCAGTCTCTAAGAGCATGGTTTGATAGGTTCAGAAGGGATTGAATATGGGTACAAGCAAAGTCAGGCCGATCACACCTTATTCATCAAACACAGTCAAGGGAAAGTCTCCTTTCTAATTGTTTATGTTGATAATATTGTTTTGACGGGAAATGATCAAGAAGAGATTAAGGGACTGAAACTATACCTTGCAAAGGAGTTTGGGATTTAAGACTTAGGAGACTTAAAATACTTTCTAGGGATAGAAGTTGCTAGATCCAAGAAGGGTATCTTCCTATCTCAGAGGAAATATGTCATAGATTTGTTGAAAAAAATTGGAATGATGGGGTGCAAACCGAGTGCTACTCCTATTGAGCCAAACCATAGGTTGGGAGACAATAGTGAGGACTCCTTAGTTGATACAGGGAGATATCAGAGATTGGTTGGCAAATTAATCTACCTCTCTCTCACCCGTCCGGACATAGCCTATGCTGTTAGCGTGGTTAGTCAGTACATGCATGCTCCTAGGTCTTCTCACTTGGAAGCGATTCACAGAATCCTCAAATACTTGAAGTCCTCCCGGGAAGGGTCTCCTTTTTGCATGCCATGGTCACATGAGGATAGAGACATACACAGATGCTGATTGGGTAGGGTCAATGTTTGATAGAAGATCTACTTCTGGATATTGCACCTTTGTGGGTGGCAATCTTGTCTCTTGGAGGAGTAAGAAACAAGTTGTTGTTGCCAGGTCCAGTGTAGAGGCAAAATTTAGGGCCATGGCTCATGGTGTGTGAACTTGTATGGCTGGAAATGATGTTGAGGGGGAGCTTGGCCTTTCCCCGCCAAGGCCTATGAGACTATACTGTGACAACAAGGCAACCATTAGCATTGCACACAATCCTATGCAACATGACCGAACCAAGCATATTGAAGTTCACAGACACTTTATTAAGCAAAAACTCGATTCGGGAATCATTTGTACTCCTTTTGTGAAGACTGGAGACCAACTAGCTGACATCTTAACTAAAGGAGTAGGGAGTCCTTTGTTTCACACCATCATAGGCAAGCTAGGCATGCTAGACATTTTCGCACCAGCTTGAGGGGGAGTGTTGAGAATGTTATATTGTGTGAGTTTTATGTAAGGGCATTTATGTCCATCCATCTTTATGTCTCTGTTTTCCCTTTGATAGTAAGGGTATATTTGTAACTTGGACATTTTATAAATATGAGTTAGAGGAGACTTACAAGGTAAGTGCTCACTCTCTTTTCCATTTCTTCTCCTCTCTTCTCTTTCCTTCTCCTTCTTTCTTCTCCATCCAGACCCTAGAACCAAACCTCATTTCTAACTCGTGGATCATCTTTTGCTGCATCATGAGCTCTTTAGAGATCTGACATTTCTTTTGGAACAAGCTCGGAAAGATATGAGCAACTCCTCGATCATTTGCGGATCTCTTTCCTGGATGGCCTATGGGGTTTTTGTAATCGAGGCAAGGTTCTATGGAAATTGTTCCCTTTCACCATCAGTTGGAGTATGGAACATGAGAATAATGATTTTAAGTCAGAGATGGTGCAGTCTGATCTGTCTGGTTATGTGGTTTCTGTATATTTGGTCCTCTGTCCTCAAGGAGGTCAAGGATGCCAGACAACACAATTTTGTTCCAAACAGGTGACCTTAATTGGATGATAGTTAGTGCTTTGCATTGTTTCGTGTTATTGCCTGGTCTTTGAGATAGCCTTGTATATGGGTTCGCCCCCTTTTTGGCAATGAGTTACAATTACTGATGAAAAAAACAACATAAAATCATTTCACCGTTTTATTTATGGTAACCAATTCACTTCTTAGTACTCCTTTATCTCAACCCGGACAAAAAGAACAACCAAAAGTTGTGTAATTGCCTAATTGGTCCATGAATTTGATCTTTTCCCCTTTTTGACTAAGTCATCTCCAAATTTGACGATATTGGTCACATAAAAAAGCTAATTTAATAAGCTTTCTATTGGTACCAAAATCAAGGCATTAAATGCTTGTTGACACAAAAGAGTGTACAAAAGTGAAGTCTATGAGAGTCGAGAGTGGACTTCTTTTTAATGTTTTGCTTGCATAAGGTTTTTTTTTGGGAGCCTCCTTGGGTGGGTTGTAATATGGTTTCTTTTTTGTAGCTGCAGTTAGAATCATGGGCTGGGGGCATCAAAGTGTAATGCCAGAGTTTTGTAGTCTTTTCTAGTTGCTAGGGAGGGAATTGGTGCAGTCGTAAGTAGTAAGTGTTGCATTTGTGTTTGTACCATAATTTCATTGGTACAACCAGAAGAGTGAAACAGAGCAAGATAGGCATGCATGCATCTATTAGAGGAGTGAATATCCTGATAAGTGCGCTATGTACTATGGAAGACTTTCACTTCTGGCTCTGGTTGGTTGCCTTCTTATTCATTGTCAATGGGTTATGGTAATGGAATTTTTTACTCTCCGTAGAATTTAAAACATTGGGAGTGCTCATTGAATCCTTAAAAGTTTCAATGGTACTTCCATTATCTGTATCCTGAGATGTGGCCTTTCTGTTTTTGCTGTTGTGAGTTTCCACCCAGACTGCAAATAGAGTTGTTAAATTTGTTTTTGTTTGCAGCATTAGATAGGCTCTTTAAATATTCTGGCCTTTCAAAAAACCTTTCTTAAGAGGTTTGCAATTTCTGGTATGACAGATATATAGTCTTTAAGCCTAACGTGGTAACTATACAGCAATGATATCCACTGATAAATAATTGTTTGGACTATATGATTCCTTTCTGAAGTTTGTGAACACTGTTTTTCATTATGCGCAGAACAGAGAAAGAGATGAATCGGCGGAAGGACATGCTTGCAAATTTGAGATCGAAAGCCAACCAGATGGCTTCGGCTCTGAACATGTCCAATTTTGCTAATAGGGACAGCTTGTTTGGACAAGATATAAAGCCGGCTGATGCCATGAGCAGAACAACTGGCTTAGACAACTATGGTCTTGTTGGTCTTCAACGGCAAATTATGAAAGGCACGTTGCTATAACTTCGTCAGAAAGACACGTTTATTTGTCTTTTGTTATTTCATTTACGCTTTCCTGATGTGGGGTCCATATATGGAGTTGTATTTGAAGCAGAACAAGATGAAGGTCTTGAGAAATTGGAGGGGACGGTATTAAGTACAAAGCATATTGCATTGGCAGTCAATGAGGAACTTGACTTACACAGTAGGCTTCTGGTACAGTTTCTGTTGATTGGTTCTCCTTCCATTTCACCTCTATTCATTTTAGCCTTGTCTCGTCACAAAAGACCATACTGCACTCTATAGTTTATGTATCCTCTCCCACTGTGCAGGATAACTTGGACCAACACGTGGACTCAACAGACTCCAGGCTACAGGTTATACTCTCACTATTTATGTAATTTTTTGACTAGTATGTAACCCAGGACATGTAGTCCCCCCACCCACAAAAAAAAAAAAACAGCACACACACACACACACACTAAGTAGTGGTCTTGGAAGTGCAGATGCAAATTGCGGATGGGATTTGTTTTCCTTATTTGTTTTTATCTTTTCGCTGAGGAAATGCTATGAAGCCTTTACACACACAGGTGCACTTAATAGGTGCAAATCCTCATCAGTTAGTATGCTTGTGGGTGGTGAGCATCTGGAATAATCTTGCAGAAATTTTTTTTATACAATTTATTAGTTCTAAGTAAACAGGATCTGTTCTATACTTTCATTCCTCTGTATTCTTGGGTGTTAAGCGAGACAAGAATCTTTATGGTCAATGAAAGGGAAGTGGTACAAGTATTATTCTCTATGTGTGACATGTGGGTTTGAGTTCCGTGATTCCCCTATACTGTCATTAATGGGTTTGTGCCCGTAGGCCAACTGATTGAACTTCATTGCAACCATGGGGTTGCATGCTATAGTCGAGCTTATCCAGCTTACCAACCACAGAGAGAAATCAGACTAAAAATGACACATTTTCAAATCTTTCCTATGCATGGTATCAAAAATCGATTCAATTCCGCCAAAGGTGACCGAATTGAGTCGACTTCCGTGGTGTCCGAAGTGAAATGCACTAGTATTTTAAAAATACTGGACTTCCTGGTAAACTTCGACCGAAATAAAAAAAAATTATTGAGAAAATGTAGAACTTCAGTGGAAGTTAACCAAAGTGTATAAGAAGTTATCTGTAAATTGAAGGACTTCAGGTTTTAACTTAAAAGGGTAAATGCTAGTTTCACTCGTTTTAAACTTACTTTCTTCATAAGGAAAGACATGTGTACATAGTATTAACCTTATTATAAATATAATTAACTTTAAAAGAGAGTGTGCTAGTATTAACCTTACTATAAATTATAATTTTATTATTCTAATAATCTTGTTATTAGTATATTATGCCCATAATGACTTTTTAGTAATATTAAAAAAATCAAATAATTTTCTAATAGTATTTCATAAATTCAAAATAATTTAACTACCCATCTCCTCTTCACATATTGATTCAGTATTGTAAAAACATTGAGTTCATCAATTGTAGAATGAAATAGGTTTAGAAACTAAATTGAATTTCAATTATTTATCGACTTCAATGTGCATTCATAAGGATTTTAGGTTTCCAAAACAATTAACATGGATAATCATTGAAAAATAAAGAGAATACATACCCCTTCACATGACAAAGAAAATGAAATATAGTCTTAAAAAATTGAAAATCTAGAAAAATACCAAGAAAAAATTACAACTCAGACAAGCAGACAATGCATGTCACTTAATATGATTCTCACATTTGAGTACTACATGCTTGCATCAATAATATAATGAATACTAGATGTGTATTTATGCTTAAGTATTGAATTTCTAAAGTTTCATCTTAGATTTCCAATGTTTCCTTAAAGTTTCCTGGACTTCTTTAATTTTTACAAAACTTCCTTGGGCTTCCTTAAACTTCCTCGAAACGTGTCAACTTCTTTAGCGACCGAAATTTATACCGAAACCGAAGTTTAATACCTTGTTCCTATGAAACATGGAGACCACCATGAATCCTGCCTGCGATATTAAGTTTATAGTATTTTCTTACACATTCTCTAATGTTTAAGTAATTTTGTTTTTCATTTGTACTTTAATTTGACTATTTTTAGTTATATAAATCAATATAGTGGTAGAAATTTATAGAAATGCTGATGGGACTATAACATTTTGATATCCTAGTTTGTAAAACTCCCGTCTCTTTCTACCCTTTCTTCTTGAAGCCCAATTTTGAGTTTATATGGTGAAACCAACAACTTCTTTGTGATTGTTACTTAATAAAAATATTGAAAACTATGCATAATGTATTCATTATTAACGAATAGAATTTAAATATATAATGGGTAACATTGGCATCTATATTAGTGACTAGGGACTCCAATGAAATAATTACATATATTTAAACTATTTTCGTTACTAAAGTATCAAACATTTGTATTATTATTTGAATAAAAATATTATATTGATTAAAATTTACAGAAATTGTTTTAAAAAAATAAAATAAATTAGGGAATCTTAAGATCAACACCATGCATATATATTTTATGCATTAGAAACAATGCTTTCTTAATAGAGCATTAATTTGTTGAACCAACGAGTCTTATTTATTATTCATGTGGCGTCTCAAGGGTTTTATTACTTTGAACTTATGACCATAGATTATTTGTTTTGTTATGTGTAATTTTGACTTTCAAAGCCTTGGACACATACGACAGCTTATGTTACATGTTAATTATTTGACTCTTCTTATTCCGGAAAATACGGTATTGTATCAAAGAATTATGTACAAAAAAATATGAGAATATCCTCGGGTGTCGAGGAAATTGCATGATGGATATTTAAAAAAGAATTGATTAAATCTAGGAAATATTTTATACAATGAGTTGAGTCTGTATTGATTCATTTTTATCATTTTCGAAGCTACTATAACAATTTTATAGTTTTAATTTTTTTGTAATAATATTTTGGTACTTTCATAAATTTTCACGAAATGTTGTCATTTATTAGGTGACTGGAGTTTATACCAAAATCAAAGGTCAAAACCTCAGGCCACAAGACTTAGGTGCAATATTTCCACTACTTCGAGCAGAGTTTCGCTGGCCTCTTTCTTTGTTAGCTAAATCAGAACTCCATGATTACAAGTTATGATAGTTTACGGGTATTAAATTATAATATATTTTAATTTTTTTAGATGATTTACTTTATAAAGAACTTATTTATTTTCACCTTTGATGCAAATAGTTTCAGATGTTAGACAACACATGTCACTTGACATGAATCTCACATTTGCTACTTTATTTGCTTGTATTTTATTAGATAATTTTTTTTGAGTTTGTATTTATGTTTAATTAATCATTTCTTTATCTGAGATTATCAATGTTTCTTACGTTTTCATAATTTTATAGTGTTTCCATAGACATCCAAAAACTTACATGAAATATTTTCATTTTCGTATTGATTGAAGCTTACATTTTTTTTTTGATCGATAATCCAAGCATGAAAATATATAAATCAGAAGAAAGAAAGGACAGAAAAACAAAGAAAAAAGAGAGCATAGCTCACAAGGACGTGAACCGATACACAAAAACTGCAAATGACAAAATAAAAATGTGATGTCCCCTGAACTCCGCCTTGCAGGCCCTGCATAAAATCAATCTGACAATATATCCACATCCACCCCCCCGCCTGCCTCACGATGCACTAGGCCACCACCATCGAGCGGGTCCCAGAGCAAATACGTTGATTGAAGCTTACATTGATATTGAAGTTTTAAACCTTGCTGATTAACTTTGTAGTTTTCACTTCTTATTTGGGAGCACGACCTTTTTTGTACTAGTTTAGATAGAGTTTGTCACGTCCCAAAATATCACCTAGGATAATGTGGAACTTTGGCACGTGGCACGTGACTTACTTATCAACACTATCCTGTTAGAAGCATTTAAGGCATACTAAAACCTGAACCGAATTTTTTTTTCATTAAATAAAACATTTGATACCTCAATTCAAACTTCAATTAAAATCCATAATCAACTGAACATAATTAAATTGAATCATCCATCATTATCCTTAATCGTCAAACTATACTAAACATAAATCCTTGGTAAAGTCAATTAAAGTCTCCTTGGAATTCAAACAATCGATAGTTCAAATTCAGCAATAAGGCCATCTATCCAGATCCCGTTCTTCATCGGGAGTTCCAAGTATTCTTCCTCTTCCCTACAGTACGGGCGTGCAAATGTCAAATCCAGAATCTGCTAATAATAAAAATTATAGGTTGAGTAACAAGTTACTATGCGTATATAACAAACCATAATAAACAATATCTTAAACATCAACAAGCATACATTTAATATTTCAGCTTCTATTCACATACATACATCAGAGTACGGAAAAGCATGTGGGTACATTATGTCATTTACTTTATTTCTTTTCTTATCTTTCTCACTTGTTTATTTTATGAAACACATCAACATGCATGGTAATAAATTAAAATATCACTTTACCTATTATGAAAAGGGGTTACTATACTTTACTTATCGAGTTACCATCCTTCTTACATTTTACTGTATGATGGCTTACTTTTGCCTTTTAGGCTAATCTGATGGTAGTCGGTTTGTGCAAAACTCATTATTCATCAATACTTTTGTGTATTTTTTTCTCCCTTACTTTCTTACTTTGTCTTGTTCTTACTTGTGTCTTTAATGATGTCTTTAATTTCCTCTTGATACTTGTGTATGTTTTACAATAGTGAGTGCAAAGTGATAGACCCTCGGATAAATTATACCTAGGACTAAAAGTCAAGGGCCATAGAAAATTTCATCATATCGTTTCATTCCACTATGATAACAGACCTAGGCAAGCAAGACTCTCATCAAAGATTCTTTTACCCAAGAATGAATCACGTATAATAATTATACAGTTAACACAACATAATATTCATGATTTTCACAATTTTGAATACGCTTTATTCACAATTCATTCTTCAATATGCACACTTCATAATTCATCAAACAGTAACAATATCCTTATAATTTAAATCACAATCATAAACGCATGATATAATTTATTAACCATAGTTTCATAGAATATTCACATAAATCACACTAACACGTAGTTCTAATTTCACAATAGTCCAAATCCATAATCCAATCATGCCATACATTTAATTCCAACCTCTGGAATGCATCCCTTCCTCCACATACATTCATAATCCTCCAGAAAATTCTCAATCCCCTTGTTGAGCATAAATCATAAATTCACAGGGTTATTCACATCCTACTTTAACAATTAATGAGGAATAATGCATAAAAATTGATAGAACTTCATGAATCTGATTTATAATTGCATTCTTACTTAGTTCTATACTTTCAATCCTTTCTTTAAATTAACATTCAAGAAATTGAGGATTAGGGACTGTTATTTTACCTTCCTTGATCGCTTTCCTATGATCTTACGTTTGAGAATGCTCTGGATCTCGATTTCTAGGTGATCCCTCTTCTCTGAGTGCAAACCCTAGGTTTTTCTCCCTTTTTGTTCCTCTCAAAGACTTAGAATAATTTCTTAACCTCATTCACAAAATAGAGGATTTATATATGTTTTAGGATTTTTCCTCTCTTGAAATTGTCAAATCGCAACTTTTCACGTTTTCGGACACAACCTGCGATCGATCGCCTGCTTGCTACAATCGATCGCACCTTGCGATTGATCCGACTGAGACCGTGCGATCGATCGAGCCTGGTGCCATTCTTTCGGCCACATTCCGTTACTCTTACGATCGATCGCCTGATTCTTGTGATTTATTTGGTATGACATTTTCGATAACCTTCGGTCCTTTATGGGATCGATCGCTACTGGTGCTTCTTTTTTTATATATTCGATTTCATGTAATTGTATCACAAAAAGGGCTAAAACGAGCAAAATAATTGGGTTTTTACTTTTAGACATTTCACATTCATTTCTATAAGGATACGTTCATTAAAATGATACACATTTCTCTAAGAACATCATATAAATGGCATGGATGCCAAGGAATTAAAATCGGGTCACTGCAAAGTTATTGGGATCAAGATTTCTGTCCTGATGGATGTTAGCTTTAAATTATCAAGTCTTTTGTTGTGTGGCATTACAAGTTATTAATATCTTATTGTTTTGGAAGCAGCGGGTGCAAAAGAATTTGGCCATTCTGAATAAGCGCACCAAGGGAGGTTGCTCCTGCATGTGCCTGCTATTATCAGTCATTGGGATTGTAATTCTGGTTGCTGTTATATGGGTGCTGATCAAATACTTGTAATTACAAATAATGGTATGCGCAAAAACCATCTTTCCCTCGTCTGTGTGCATGAAACTGGCTGTTTTTCCTGTCATTGGTGCAACTTATTCGAATATTTATGGTTTTGGTGTGGTGTGGTGTAACCTTGAGCAACTTTCTGTAAACTATAAATACCTGGCTATTGTGCTCTCTCTCGACCTTTGATTCTATCCAGGATTATTTCGGCCAGTACAAGTCAAAATTATATAGGATGACTATTGTGCGCGAGAGTCAAAGCTGTCAAAGGGTAGGGCGTAGGTCTTACCAGGTCCAGCCTTCACCCACCTATAGCCGTTGGAGGGCTTGAATTAGCTAGGCCAGGGCATTAAAGAAGCATAAAAAAAAAATTATTTGTCATACACAGCCATTGGATATTAACTTGAAATGAACCCTCTCTTGTGATAGGCGACGCAAAGGAATTGCAACAGAATTATTATTTTTTGTTTTTATATTCGTGGAGAAAATATTTTTTGTTAAAGTTAAAAATAGTATAATGCGTTTACTATTCTTTTTTTAATAAATTATATTTAATATATTCTATATGTTAGGTATTTTAATCATATGTTGTCCAAAAAAAGTCTTGTTTTTTTTTTTTCTACATATTTATGTGGCGTTTGGATTGGATTTTTTTGGCCAAAGATCAATTCTGGTAAAATTGATTATGTAGAAATTCATGGTCAAATAATCATTTTTTCAAATAATAGTGTTCGGAGAATACGTAGGTGAGTCTCTCAACTTCGTATTCTCTGAACACTATTATTTGAAAAAATGATTATTTGATCATGAATTTCTACACAATCAATTTTATCAGAATTGATTTTTGGCTAAAAAAATCCAAACCAAACGCCACCTTAATTTCAGCTGACCCAGTCTCAAGTCTTCCCCACAAGGTGGTGGCAATAAGTGTAAGCCCATCTCTCTGTTTTAAGGTAGCCAAGGCTGAGGAATTTATTGTAGGGGGACACATTATAGTTGATTGAAAATAGGGTAAATTACACTAACCTCCCTGAGATTTGGTGAAATTGCAGAAATCACCCCTCTTGTTTTTGAAGTTACACTCTCCACCCCTCTACTCCAATTGTCCATGACGAATTCCCTTATGTTAGTATGCCGTTAGTGAGATGGATAAATTTTTATGTCATGGCTTTAAAATTTTAAAATACCAAAATTACCCTTTTGAAGTATTGCGTTTGGCAGATCATTGTGGCAGATCATTGCTTTCCTTTTTTCTATTGGTTGGTGCCGGGTTTGCAATCAGCTTTGAGTTTAAGAAACTCCTAACAGATTTCATAGACAGCCTTGAAGTGCTGGGTGCCCCAAGCGTTGAGGATTAAAAAATGAAGGGAGAAAAATTCCTTGATTAGGGGAACATTGCTACTGGTGTCCTCTTCCTTGCTTTCCTTTTGCATGGCCGTTCTTTCTATTTTTTCATTCATCAATAATACAACTACTACCAGTACCTACCATTCATTTGCAAATGAGTTGGCAATGTCATCAAACTGCCATAGGTGCTGAACAGAAAAATACAAATAAGATGAAATTTGTAAGGTTGGAAACAATTGTGATAAATGACGCATTCATTTGCAAATCATGAGTTGGCAATGTCATCAAATTGCCATAGATGTTGAACAGAAAAACAAAAATAAGATGAAATTTGTAATGTTGGAAACAATTGTGATAAATGACAGAGATGTATACAACCTTGCAAATAGTACCCACAAGTGCATTGCTGCTTCCAGAAAATAAAAAGTTATCAATTTGCGATCCCAATAGCAAAATTATTTCCGGACAAGCAGTAGTGATCTGAATGTCATAATACAATTTTTTCTAAGTTTTCTCGGGTGATTATACTTTGTCGAACAAGTGGTGTGATATATCCAAATTCTAAACAAATAGATAGTCTATACAAACATAAGATTATGGTCTTTAGAGATTTCTCCAAACTACATCTAGGACATTCAAAATCAAGCATTTTCGAATCTAACTTGACTGGTATTAAGTTTTTTTATTTTTTTTAAAACTTTCGGTTTCTTTACTACAGTTATTTCTGAAACAAATGTCGTAGAAACGAAAGGTCTTACATCAAGATGATCTTGCGTAGACATGAAAGAGAAGTATAAGAATAGAGCAATTTAAAAAGGAAGAGAAAACGAGACTGATTGGGTTTCTTTCGTGGAGTTTTCAAACCAAGCCATAGGGGTAAAATTGTAAAACAGCATCTCATGTTAATGGTGTCAACTTGGTGAGCCTGACAAGGGAGGACAGTGTAATTTAAGAAACAAGAAGGGAGTTTTCTGAAATTTCACCAAATCTCAGGGGAGGTCAGTGTAATTTACCCTTGAAAATATTGATATTTATTGATGAAATTATGGAGACTGATTAGGTGGGTATGAAAAATATTTGGTTTAGGGGATGGGGGTTTGAGGGCTCCATCTCCTGAAAAAAAAATTGACGACTAAGTTTATGGGTCATTTCTTCCATACATTTTATACATATCCTATATGTATTGTTTCTTCATGTTTACGGGAATAGTTATCTTTGCCCTATGATTAGTGTTTTCATAATCGGATCGGTTGTTGAACCAGTTGGGTGGCCGGTTCCCGGTTTGACTGGTTCGACCATGTCCTGTTTTATTAAAAAAATAATCAGTTTTACTCGATTTTGACCGGTTCTGGCCGGTTTTTAAAGAGTTTCGGTTTTGGGAACCGGTTTTCCCAGTTTTTCTAGTTCGACCCATCGATTCGGTCCGATTTTGATAACACTGCCTATGATTATGCCCTATTAAATAATTAAATAACACAGTATACAAAAAATATTTTGATTTCAAAAGTTTAAAAGTCTCCTTATGCAATGGCTATGCTCTATTAAATAATTAAATGAAATTGTTAGAAGACATTTTTTTTTTTTGAAAATTTAATTGGATAACTACCCCATGACTAATTCTCTAACCAGAGTCCTGTTACAACGCAATAACCTTTTAACTTTAGTTAACAAATTTAACCTCTAGAGTTAATAATTTTTTTATTCTAAAAATCAAGGTTAGGTGATGAACCATAAGGGTTAGTGAATCTTAATCACAGTTAAGAGGTATTAAAAAGGTCGTGTTGACATGTGGGTTGTAATTGCACTCTACAGAGGAGTTATAACTATAGAGGATTCTAAGTTCTAAAAAAATCAAAATCTAAGAGGGGTGCCACCACCATGCCCCATGCAATGCCTATATATAAATAAACAAAAAAAAAAAAATCAAATGTTTAGGAGGGCATGTGCCCCAGCCCCCTGGCTCCACCCCTAAGGGTAGCAATACCATGTGTTTCACTCCCACTGCATCAGTAGAGAAAATGACTTAGTGTGATTGGAGCTGACACTCATTTAATTTTGATGCATGTTTTTCGCCTGGCGAAAAATATTTGGGTTCTTTTTCAATAGTAGCTACCATGTATGTTTGCCAAATGATAGTCACCTTGTGAGCAATTACCGACGGGTCTAGATACATGCCTGTGTAGCGCTTCTAAAGATAATACTAATGGTCTCCTTGCTAGCAACACTCTCGGGTCTAGATAGATGCTGTGTAGCTTATAAGCATTGAGGCATTAGGCATCGTCAGCAATCAAATAAGGCATTCACAAAATGAGATAAGGATGACAGTCATTTGCAATTGCATTCAAGCCGATGCAATTGCATATGTGACTGATGTTGATCGCAAGTTTTTAAAATTTGAATTTTCCACTCATTTTCTCTCTGCCAAACAACATCAGCCACATATGCAATTGCAATTGACTGTGATCCTATCTCTCACAAAATGGTACACATAAAGTAGTCCTTCTCATAGGTCAACAGGTGTACTCTTTAATCTCTATTAACTGTGGTTAAGATTCTTTAACTAGAATTAAATATTTTTTCAAAAAACTAGGGTTAGAATCTTAACCCTGGTTAATGGGGTTAAAGGGGACACGTGATGGCCTGTGGGAACGATTGAACTCTCCTTGTATTCAATCACGATTGGCTGTGATTCAATCTCGTCGGTCACTAATGAGACGGACCAAAATCTCATTATCATGAGGTACTGAGAGAATTTATACACTACTAAGGAGTTGAATGCGTTGACTAACTCTCAATATGCGAAACGAACATGTGTTTTCAAGCTATTGATATGTCCGACTCGTCTTCTTGACTTTAGTGGGAAACACGTGAGATGCACGTGAGAGAGAGGAAGGGGAGAAAGACTATGGAGATGAGCCTTAGTGGGGGCATTTTGAAAAAAAAAAAAATCTTTTGGATAAAAAAATTAGGGGACACGTTGCTTATAGAAAAATTTGATGTATAGACATTTTAAGAACCAAAAAGTTTTATAGATATTTTGGGTATAGTAAAGAAAGGGAGAGGGCGGGGCCTTAACGAGACGTTTTTCTTTCGAAGCATTTTGCTAAGAGAGTGAGAAGTCTGGTTACGCCACTGGTAGTTTTAGAATTACCAAAAGATTCAATCAATGTTTTGAACATGACATTCTCTTTCTATTAATAAAGAAAGATGGTATCAAACCTTATAGTTCCCTAGCATTATAACAAATTAAACACACCATTACAAAAAGATTCAATCAACATTTTGAGCGGGGCCTATCCTCCTTATATTACTAAAGAAAGATGGTATCAAACCTTATGGTTCCCTAGCATTATAAAAAATTAAGCACCCCATTAAAAAAGTAGATTACAAAAATGATTATGATTGTGGACATTAGATTTAGTACTGCTCTAAATTGAGAACGACTTGAAAAGACATAATGAAAAAATAATGATTCGCTACTTATTCTAATGAGTGGAGAATAAGAACTATAATCAAATTATAGATAAGACAAAGATTTAAGTTAAAAGATGTGAATAAAAGATTCGGTTGAGGTAAGAGGATGTGTTAAAACACTCTTAGACTCCCACCAAAGAAACCACATACTCCCTAAACTAATTTTAGATAAGTTAGAAACCAAGTCAAAACTTTTATTTTAGAATGAAAATATTCTAAATAAGGGGCCATTTGGATACACTTTTGTTTTTCTGTTTTTGTTTTCTATTTTTTAAAGCTGAAAATAAGTTTCTGTTTTCAAATTTTATAAGTAGAAAATATATTTGGCATTACTAACTGTTACTTGTTTTAAAAAATAAAAAACACGTTTGAGAAATATGATGAATATAATAATGAGTAAGCAATTCCAATCCATAGTGGTGGTGAGTGGTGGTGATGGAGATGATGTTGGTGGTGGTGGAGTAGTTGTGGTGGTGGTGGTGGTGGTGGTGAGTGGTAGTGAGTGGTGGTGGTGGGGTGGTGGGTGGTGGAGTGGTGGTGATGTTGGTGGTGGTGATGTTGGTGGTGGTTGAGTGATGTTGGTGGTGGAGTGGTGGTGGTGAGTGGTGGTGGGTGGTGAGTGGTGGTGGTGGTGGTGGTAAGTAGTGGTGATGGGTGGTGGTGGTGATTGTGGTGGCGGTGGTGGTGATGTTTGTAGAACCCCGGACCTTGATGGCCTAGTATGATGAATGATATTATGTATTAAAGCTTTTAAGAATATATTTGAAGTATATGGGTGTGTTGGATGAAGGAAGGAAGAGTATTGTATACTTTCAAGTATCAACAAGGGTTATGCCTTAGCATACCCTTAACTTTGAAAGCTCTAGTTCTTTCACCGCTGATCGGAATAGAGTAATTCTTGAATTTTTAGAAATGTATTGGAACCCTCTTTGAGGTTCATGTTGATCACTTTTCTTGATTTTGAGTCAGGGTTAAGTCAATCGTCCGATTTCTGAAATCGAATCTGCTGCAAAAATGAGTTGATGAAACCCATTTGCATATCAGTCGGTTTTAGAGCCATTTGTAGTAAATAAAAACTCAAAATTAGGATTTGGCTATTAGAGAAAAAATTGTTTTCATTTCAAAGATGAATCCAACGCAAGTTGAATCGTCAAAATCCGAGGAGTGAGTCAAAAGTTATGGCCAAAATACGAAAACACAAAAATCTGAAAATTTTCTACAAAAGTTGCAATCGTTCGTAGGGACCCTACAAACGATCGTAGCGGTGCTACAAACAATCGTAGAGTTGCTACGATCGATCGTAATGCCCAGAAAATGCTGGAAACCCACTGGAGAAGTTATAATCGATCGTAGGAACCTACGAACAATCGTAAAAAGTTACGAACGATTGTAAATGTCTACAATCGTTCCATCTCACAATATATTTACAAATAAATCCTTCCACATTCCGATATCACTTGTAAGCTTCCGGGATTGGAACTATTCCACTGTCTTAGTCCCTAGCTTATGAATAGAACTCTTTCTCATGATTACTTTTCATTGAACTGAACCTCCAAAACACTTTTGAAGAAACATTAGAAAAGAACTGACATATATATTTATATATATACTTTTCCATATTAAAATATCAACTTCGATAAAGACTATTTTACCGAAAAGCACCAGTACTGGATTTAACAGTTCAGTTCAACAAGTATCACCTTGATATCATTATCTCAAATTAAGGAGTTGTGGATTCCTTATTGAGTGTTTACACACTTCTCCAAACATAGTGTACATGACCCAACGTACCCGGAGTTAGTCCTGTGTATTGGACATTGCCGATTGGCACATCAAAGCCATATAGACAAATGTCTGAGAAGATGTTAACCTCTCAGGTCTAAGGACAATTTGTCAAATGGATAACCCTAATACAATCTGACAGTGTATTCCATAGGGTATCCACTAGTGACCCCGTTCAGTATTATGTACTTGCTACATATACTCACATGTTAGTCAAGAGTCACCACTCTCTGTGAATGAGATTCATCATACTATCTCATAGAACTACACATGTGCAAGCCATGATGAAGTACGGCGCCCAACCAGTACTCTAGAGGCTTCGAACAATATTAGGTTTACAAGGAACCGGAAAATCATATCTCCTCGCAACCTTTGCATGATTTTCCTACAATGTTACCTATGGAACTTTATGTCATCATCATATGAGACAGTAATTAATATAAATACCCTTTATAGTTGGTTGTGTGAATATGATGTTTGTCTAATCAACATAGAAAAGTCTCTTATTGGCTTTCGAGGGCATATATGTCCAACAATTTGTTATTGAGGTTCGGCAAATCCCTCATACTTCCCGCCTCAAGCTATACCCACTTAGAGGATTCTAGTACGATCCTCGATCGCATAGACTTCTTCCGGGTGAAGCCCAAACCGTTACAATCTCTCTTCCGGGTTGAGATCAAACCGTGCAAGGGAACAATCCTCCCTAGACTTAGTCAACTTCGTGGGTAGTGACCAAACCGTTACACAATCATTTTATAGCTTAGGATTGAACCTTCAGAATCCTTTGAGGCTAAGGATGAACCTTTACAATGTAGAGATTTGGATTTGAATCCGAATACAAGACTCCTTTAGAGTTAGATAAGAATGGAATAACAAACTCTAAGAAATCTCACAAAAGATAGATTGGATTTCAGCTCAAAAATAGAGTATTGGGGATTTCAGATTTTTCACGATAGATTTGAGTTTTGGATCTTGGTGAATGATTGAGAATTGATAGATTGATCACTCTTAATGTTTTAGTTCATAAACCATCTTAATTTATAGTGCATTCAAGAATATAGCCGTTTGAGAAGCATTAGATGCGAAAGGAGCCGTTAAAAATATAGCCGTTATAGTAAAAAATCACGTTTGGGGCATTTTTTCTTCTATCCAGTCGATCACAAAGCTTATCTGATCGAATGGATGGTCCTCCTGATCGACTAGATGCTCTACCAGATTGGCTAGATAGAAGTTTGTTTTTGCCTCTCGGTATTTTGACAATAACTTTTGATTGACTTATTGGAATTGAGTTATTCAACTTCTATTAGACTCAAAATTCAAAGAGCAACAATTTTGTGTCTAATAATCAAGTCCTAATTATGCGTTATTTTTAGTCTAAGTGGGTCCCAATGATGACTAGTCTATTTTCGTGACTGGGTACTTCAAAGTTTTTGTCGCCTTCTGTATTTTGATCATAACATATGATTGAATCAACGAAATTAGGTCAAAAAACTTACTCTACTTAAAATTAAAATGGGAACAATTTTGTCTCTAATAGTCGAATCCTAATTCTGCTTCTATCATGGTCAAAAAGGGTCCCGAACAAATCTGGATTTGGGAAAAATGGCCAGAACCAAGTTTTGAGAAACTTGGTCTATCCAGTCAATCACAAGGCCTTTCTGATCGGTTGGATAGTGTATTTTTTGCATAAAAAACACTGAAATTCAATTTTCTTGAACTTGGTCTATCTAGTCGATCACAAGACCCTTCTGATCGGCTGCATAGTGTATTTTTTGCACAAAAAACACTGAAATTCAATTTTCTTGATTTTAATGATTGGAATGATGTCCACGGCCACTTGACTTACTTTTAGAATGATTTTTAAGTGTTCAAAAGTCTTTTAGATTGATAGATAAACATGATTAACAACTCATAATGATCATTAGAATGATCTAATATGGATTCAAAGTGGTTTCCAACACTAATAGAACATGCAGAAAAATTTTGGAAAAATTTGTTCTATCTAGTCGATCACAAGGCTTGTCTGATCGATTGGATGGTCTGTCTGATCGACTGGATAGACCATTTTCTTTCCTGAATCCATTTTTCAAAACCTTTAAGATAAGATATGATTCCAAGGTTTTGTACTTAGGCATTATGAGTATGATGAACATGTTTAAAAGCCCTTAATCATATTTAAGATTGGTTTAAGGAACCTATGGTCAATCTAAGTTCTTTGAGCTTTAATCCAAACCATCTAATGAGGACTTTTACAAAAAGTCCTAAATACTCTCAACTTAAACTAAGACAATATGAACCTTGAGAGTCTTCACTTCACTACTGGATCTGATATTGCTCTGTGATGATCCATCTCCTTTATCTTCATCTTTATCTTGATGCTTGAGCTTATGTCAACTTGATGATGTGAGCTTGAATAACTTTGAATAACTTTGACTTGGATTTGGACTTGATTTTGCATATAGGCTTTAACATGGTCTAGCTCATGCTTTTTGGATGAATGACACTCTAATGCTCTTCTTAATTTGATTTTCATAGAAACTCAAGAGACACATTAGTAACACAATATTCATTCATTGTGTTATCATCAAAATCAATGATATTGCTTTAGGTCAAAACCTAAAGGCTAACAATGTCCTCGGTAATAGCCACCATGTTACTACCGCTGCGGTGTTTGTATTCATTATGGTGGCGAAAAGTCCACGGAATTCGCATAGGCGATGAAAAATTCTCCTTATTCAAACGATTGATCAGAAGTCGTCCCTTTCTTGGGGCCATAATTCGGACTGCTTGAACTCAGGGATCAGGTAGTCGAGTTTCAGGGCGAGGTTTTTAAAAGACTGGAAAATCTACTGTATATTAACACCTGTTAACCGGCCTGGTTCAGCTCAGCTAACTCTTCAGAGATGGAAATGTTTGTCACAAAAGGTGAAGTACCATCTCTAATAGTATTAGAGGCGGTAATAATACTATCCCTAGTAAACTTTATCATTAGTGACAAAAATTGTCCGTCGCTATAAGTTTATTTTTTTAAAAAAAATTAATTGACAAATTTTTCATCGGAGACGGGGAATTAGTGATGGATCGTATTTCCGTCTCTATAAGTCATGCATTAGTGATGAAAATATTTCCGTCGCTAAATTTCCATCGTTGCTCGGTAGATTTCTTGTAGTAACATAGTTTTTTGATTGTTTAGGTCACACGTGAGATTTGTTGGCGTATCCCATGAAAGAATCAGAGCAATGTAGTAAGAAAAGCAAGCCAAAAAAAAAAAACGATGTAAATAAGCATGAAAAAAAAGAATAAAAAAAAGAATCACATAAGTAAATACATTCTTTATTTACTTTGTATTTTTTATAAATAACTTTAACAGTGTAAGCTTGTGTAGGGATGGAGAATGATGGATGGCAAGCCTAAGTCTAACATAAACTAATGGGTCTAAAACACTAGAGCTAACCATATCTAAACTAGAGAGTATATCATTCTAAACTAAACCAATTTGTCTAAGGAATTATAAATAAAATTATCCAAATATGAAATATACCTATTAAATACTAATTATTCAAAATTGAAACAATGCATATTATATATATATATATATATATATATATATATATATATATATATATATATATATATATATCTTTGTGTGACCCATATATAATTATATATAAATTTATACATATTACTACTAATTAAACCCAAGCAGTAAGAGGGTTGCGTGCTAGTTGGAGAGCAATGCTACATCCACTTTCCGGCCATCCACTCTCCAGCTGTTTTTAATAGGTATTTTTCATCCCACACAAAAGTGTCACACTATTTTGTTTTCTTGTATAAAAGTAGGGGAGAGTGGATGGCCGGAAAGTGGACATAGCATTGCTCATTAAAGAATCCTCTTCTACCATCCTCTTATTATTGTGGCTTAATGCATAATATCATTGTCCCGGAACTGTTGCTTGATGATTCTCCTACATTTTTGCTCTTGATTAGTTGATTTCAATGAATTCAAGATTTACTATGAAGAGTGTGCTGTTTTGGGTTCCACATATTGGACGATCCATTTAATTCTCTGATTTGGATTCTCCACCTTGAATAGTGTGTACTACTTCTGTTATACCCTTATAATTAGGGATGTATTTGTGCTGAGCTGAGCCAAGCTTGAACTCGGCATGAACCTTTTAAGTTAGGTTCGAACTCGATTCAAGTTTGAATCGAGGCTCGAAGCTCAGCTCGAACATATTTTATCAAGCTTGAGCTCGACTTGAGTTTGACTTGATACATTTTTTAAAAAATTGGTTGTTGATACTGTTTTGAGCTTTGAAGATGATCTCACTACATTTGGGCATCCTTCATTGCTATCCAAAATAACTTACCATCCCTTGCTTGTTGATACTGTATGCAAGAGGAATGGATGAAGCGATGGGAAGTGCGATACACTGGATCAGGAGAGGCAGGCCTTCTTTTGTTTCAATCTACCTATCTTCCTTACTCATTTATTCCCTCTATTGATATTAAGGCATGTTGCAGACTTGCAAAGGAGAGAGTTTGGGATGTAGACGGTTTGGGTTGCAAAGGAGAGGATTTGAGGCGGATACGGTTTGGGTTGCAAAGGAGAAGGTTTGGGGGTTTAGGTGTTTGAGTTGCATAGGGGGTTTGGTCGTTTGGGATTGTCACGCCCCAAAATCCCACCTAACTTAATGTGAGACTTTGGCACGTGATTTAATCATTAACTTCCATAACTTCCTGTCATAAAGCATTTAAGGCAATTCTAAAACATGAACTTGGAAATTTTTCTTCAAATAAATACTAATCAAGTCTAATGTCTGAAATAATTACTAAAACATCATAATTAATTCAAATCATCTTATATGATTCCAAATCATCCATTCAATCTAACTATAAATCTAGAATCAAGTCTATTACAATGTCTAAAACTCGAAATCAAAATACTAGTAATCTAATTTCCAGTATATGACCAACGATTCAAATTCCATTCACTATCAGGGTAATCACCTGCTGGTTCCTCCTCTTCCTAAGGTCTTAGAGCACAGATGTCAAATCTAGAACCTGTTGACAATAATAGTTATCGGCTGAGTAACAAGTTACCCAGCGTATATATAAAATTCTATCTAACAATATAACAATATTTAACATAAACATGATTTAAAGTTCAACATAACATGTAAACATATAACAATTCAGAGTGCGGAAACATAATTCAATTTCAATTTTTACACATGATCACTTGTGCTTATTTCTATTGTTTATCTTACTTATTTTCTTATTCGTAAATGTATCCAACAATATGCAAATGCAATAACTTAATATAACTCTATCCCATATATTGGGTAGAGACTAACATATACCCTACTTTCCAAGGTACCACACGGTTTACACATTATCCGGTGCATGCGGCTTATCTACACATTATCCGGTGTATACGGCTTGTCTACACATTATCTGGTGTATACGGCTTGTCTACACATTCGCCGGTGTATATGGCTAATCTTGCCTTAATCTTAGGCTTATGGGTACTCGGTCAGTGCAAAACTCAATCATACAGCATGCTCTTCTCCTTGTCTACTTGCATAATATTTATCATCTTGTTTATTTTCTTGCTTATTCATATTTAATTTTGTGAATTAGTATGAGTGAAGTAATAATGATTGTGAATCATGCATAAATTTAAACATGCAGAATTTCACATAAATTGATTAATATAGAGCATAAATCTATCAAGTTTTCAATAATAAAATAAGAAACAATTATACTTATCATGCCAAATTTTCAATAGATAATTTTAATAAAATTAATCTCACCAAACCCTAGTTTCATAACACATCAAAATTTCAAGGCAAGCTCATAATTGTTTCATCAATTTCAACCATCATCCCTTCCTCCATTCTCCATCATCCACACACTACAAGATGATTCCCTTTTCTCTTAATGATATGAGAAATAAAAATCATAGAAATATCTTTAAATATCATATTCATCTTTCATAATAAAATCATAATTTAAAACATTTTCTAGTCATCATATATATTTTTCCATAAGAGAATTATAATTTAAAGTACTATCAAATCATCACATGTATTTTTTTTCCATGAGAAAATCAGGATTCGAAACATTTTTTAACATCATATATATTTTTCATAAGGGAATCATGATTCAAAACATTCTCTAACATCATATGTATTTTTCATAAAGGATTGAAACATCCTAATCATACTAAATCTTTCATATTAAAATTACTATATTAATAGTAAGGAAGTTATATTTACCTCTCCCGATCATTTCCCTATGATCACGCGCTTGCGAATGGGACGGATCTAAGCTTTTTCACCATTTCTCATTGAAAAACCTTTAATCTCCTATCTTGGATCTCTCAAAATCTCCTTCTCTCACTCTCTTTTAGATTTAGAAAGTTTTAGAAATCCTCAACCCATAAGTATAAGGTGATATTTATAACATTGGGAGCCCTAGGGACTCAAAACACGCAAGATCGCGCAAACCACTGCTGGAACGGCAATTTGGGCGATCGATCGCCCGTCGGTGCCGATTTTTTTTTAAAAAAAAAAACTCTTTTGCTACTTTTTGATTATCTCACTTTTCATGCAATTAAACCTCAAAAACGACTTAAATTAAGTGTTTTATTTGGGTTTTAAAATCAACACTTTTTAGTATTAAATTTGCAGGCTTAAACACATTAAAATTAATCACATGTTTGCATAACATTTAATAAACTTCACAAGTATTAAGAATAATAAATTCGGGGCTCTACAAGGACGGACTACTAAGTGTTAGACATATATGCCCGCGAAAGCCATTCGGAATTGTATTAGTCTACTTAATCAATAAAAGTATATTTTACATTTACTATAAGAAATCTACCGTATAGCAACAGAATTATAGACATGGAAAGCTTTCCGTGTCAAATGCCCATCTTTAGACATGGAAATTTGGACGTCAATAACATTCTGTATCTAATAATTATTCCAAGATTTACATCAATTTTATGATTAATAAAATTTATTAGAGACGATATATTTTCCGTGTCTAATAGTATTAGACACGGATATTGGTGTTAAGGACGGAAATAATTCTGTGTCTAACTTAAATGATCATTAGACATGGAGAATTTTCCGTTTCTAATACTATGTTTACAATTTGCTGATCCCTAACACGTGAAACTCATTACAGTTTCCCCCCAATTACTGTTCTCTACTGCGCCTGTTTCTCTCTCTCTCCTTCCAACCAGCTCCGATCTCCGCCGCCGACCAGCTTCGATCACCGCAGCCACCCAGCTCCGACCACTACCGTCGCCCAACTCCAACTTCCACTGTAAGTCCCTATATCTCTATCTCTACCTCTCTCTGTCTTTGTCTCTCTCACTCTCTCTCTACCGAGTTATCTATCTCTCTCTACCGAGCCCTCTTTCTCTCTGTATCCCTCTACTGTCTCTGTTTCTAATACGGGCTCATTGAGTTATGTATAATAAAAAGTGTGTACGCTTAACAAGGATTCCACTACTCTTTTCGAGTAATTTATATTGAGTTGATACTTGTCAAACCGGACTAGGAAAACCAGCGCTAGTATTTATCGATGAAATGGTTTTATCGAAAGTTTATTTTATATACAAAAAGAATATAATAATAATTATTATTTCTTTTAAAGAATTTCTAAAATAATTTTGAAAGTCCAAGCCTGACTAAAAGTATCAAAGAGAAAGAGTTCTCAATATAAACTAGGGATTAAAGACAGTATAAGATATTATCCTGTAAGCTTATAACAATATTGAAAGTGGAGGGACGCATCTGTAAACAAATCTTGTAATAAAAATATCTGCAAATAATTCTCTATTTTCTGGGGGTTAGTCACATTGTGTTAATGAATATTATTGTGATTAGTGGAAGTCTAGGGATATAGATAAAATTCTATGATCCTAATGGAGTTATAGGAAAGTGTTTCCTAGTAACAAGGCTTTAACCAAAAAGGTTAAGCACTTGGTCCCACGGCCGGAAATAGGAGATCCCTTTAGATCTCACACACTAAGACATTCTTAAAGCTTTTAATTTAATTATTAATTAAATTAATTAATTTCTTTAAGTAAATCACTATATGGTATAATGAAGCTCTAATAGGTGAAATCGCATAGGATGTGATTAACTATATGGTAGGACCTATTGAGAATTTTGATAAAGATCAAAAGATGACCTAAGGAGTTTAGAACTGCTTAAGGGGCGTGTGGAAGTGGGGCCCACCTAGGGTGGGACGCCCACTTCATAAGGAACTTTATTACTTTAATTAGTTAGATGATCTTATCTCCTAATTATTAGGGATTAGATTGCTTAGTTGCTAATTAAAGAATTCCTATTTAATTAAGATTAAATTAGTTAGTTACTAATTAATTATCTTAATAAATAAAGATAAGATTAGTTTGTTACTAATGGATAATGTTAGTTTCTTATTAAGATAAATCCTAATTAATTGGGAATTATCATTAAGAAATCTTTTAAGGAATTCTAATTGGATTAGGATAAGAGAAAAGAGTCTTGGATTGCAAGCAAGCAATCCAAGGACTCTATATAATGGCTGGGACGTCCACCCCTTGGAGGATATCTTCCCCAACTTTTTTTCCCCTCCCTCTTCTCTAGCTCACGCCCTTCTCTCCCTCTTGTGGAAGTTGTAAGGTCAAACTCCTATATTCTTTTCTCTTAATCCTAATTTGAAGTCTGAATAAAAGCAAAACCAATCTTGTTAATGAAGAAAGGATCTTGAGTTCAAGAAAAGAACAAAAGATTATAAAGCTTGAATTGGAAGGGCTATTAGCTTCTATTAGAGAAAGTTTTAAAGAAAAAAGAAGGTTCGTGTGAATCACGAATGAGACTTTACACTTGTAAAGTTTTGTGGGCATGGTTCTATATCATGAATTTGACTTATCAGTATCAAAGTCGCAAAGATAATTGTGATTTTATTTTTCATTAAATAAAATCAATTAGAATCTTAGTCAGATCTTGGGATTCGATGTATGCCCCCCAAGAATTATTTTTTTAAAATTAAAAATAGACATATTTTCACTAAAAGAATGTTTGACAACACTGTTATAAAGTACTTATTTACTTATACATGAAAATAAGGTCTTTGGCAACATGTGATCGTGGTATTTTTGAAGCGATTTATATTGAATTTGGAATGTTCAATGAGAGAATGTTGGGCGGTGAAGGCATTAGGATAATTTAGGTACACTTTCCCGTCATCCCTATTTTACTTATTTGAACCAAAAAAAATTGTGACTTATTGGGTGCATATCTTATCTTCGCTCAAGTACATATGATATGATCTTTCAATACTAACGTTTAATATTTATATATTATACAAGAAGACTGAGTTCCACTTCTCACTCCCCCTTTGGGCGGACTTAGCCAGTGCGGCGGGTTGCAGGCTCGTGTTGCACCCCATGGATTAGTCCTTGACCCAAAGGGTTGGGACACCTCTAGTTACCGAAAAAAAAAAAAACACAAGAAGACAAAATCAACATATATAATCTAGCCCGTTGCATTATTATTTCACTCTCTGGTTTTGAGAGAGCATTAACAAATACCTGAAATATGAGTGATAGCTGCCGTTTATTTCAAGGGGAATGCAAGCTTTATTTCTTCTGAAGCCACTTTTCTTTTAGAGTATGACACGTGTTAATCTAATCCACTGAGAGAAAAACATGTGAATGTTTTGCACAGCTCATGTCACCCTTTTTGAAAAAAGTGACTTTTAAAAAGGGTGCCAATCATCTCCGGTGATAACTGGATTTGGCAAATCCCGGTTATCACTCCTAGGGGTCACCACGTGTCTCCTTTGACATCCCTTAACTGTGGGTAAGGTTCACCCACCCCTAGGTTTCACTCACCCATTTTTGGTTTTTTTTTTAAAATATTAATTTTTTAAAAAAAATTTAAAAACTGTTTTTAATATTTAAAAAACTCTAAAAACAGTTATTAAATTTTAAAAAAAGAATTAATATTTAAAAAAAAAACCAAAAATGGGTGGATGAACCTTAAGGGATGTCAAAGGAGACACGTGTTGACCTCTAGGGGTGATAACCGGATTTGCCAAATCCGGTTATCACCGTAGAGGATTTGACTCCTTTAAAAAGAAGTGGTACCTTATTTCGATGAGACTAATTTTGAGAAGGACCTTGCTCCACTCGTTGAAGAGGAGCTGTTTTTATTTTATACTACGTCAGGCATTTTTGTAATCAGTGAGAAAATCAGGTAAATTTGTAATAAACCTTTTTTCCTCTGTATTTACAGCACTGTCACTGCCATAGTGTAAAAACAGGAGTTCCCTAACCCTGCCAACACTATTTCAACTCAACACTTGGAAGCAGAGCTCCGCTTGGTATTGTATTTAAATTCTTAAGTTATTTCACTTTGCTATTTTGCTCTGGTTTTCCGATAAACGGGAGAGATCTTTGAAAAATACATGAAGGAGCCAAATCCTCTATTGAGGTTGCCACGTGTCCTTTTTGATATCCCTTATCTGTGGTTAAGATTCACCTATCCATAGGGTTTATCCACCCATCCTTGGTTTTTAGAAAAAATTAATTCTTTTTTTAAAAATATATTAATATTAAAAAAAACCTTAAAAACACTTTTTTAATTTTAAAAAATATAATTAATATTTTTTCCCGAAAACCAAGGATGGGATGGTGAATCCTTGGGATGAGTGAATCTTAGCCACAGTTAAGGGGTGTCAAAGGGGACACATGGCAACCTCAAAGGGTGATAACCGAATTTGGCAAATCCGGTTATCACCGTAGAGGATTTGACTTCATACATGAAATACAAGTGATGGCTGCTTGTTTATTTCAATTCCAAAGTTAATGTGAAGAAACTGAACAATTGTATGGGTGATATAAAATTCGAGACTGGTATATATTATATGAAATAGGGTCCTTCTACAGCAAAAAACACGTACAATATGCCTATAACAGTAGAGTGACCATAATTCAGATGATCATTCTTGTTCAAAACTGATACTTCCATGTTGCTCTATCTCAGAAGGCAGCACTTACCTTGCATTCAGCAGCATCTTTAGCAGAGTCTCTGTCTCCGGCCTGGCTTCCGGCGAGACACTAACACAACTAATAGCAGTCTCCAGGACTGATAGCATCTGACTTCGAACCTCAAGTGATGTATTACAGACACTTGAGTCAAGAATGTGATCCCAAGAGTCACGCTGCACTGAATTACTCAATACCCATTTGGCCAACTCAGTGCCCTCACTGACTGCTGGCTTGCCGGTCAGCAATTCCAGCAGGACGACCCCAAAGCTGTAGACATTCCCGGACATCGTCACCCGCATTGTGTAAGCATACTCTGCAGAACATAAACAGGAAGATCAAAATGTTCAAAGGATTTAAAAAAAAACTTAGTTTATCAACAAGTCAATCAACAAGAAATTTGATTGTACCAGGAGGAATGTACCCAACAGAACCAGCAATTGCTGAAATGCTACCAGTTCTCTTTGAAGGATCAATCACCCTACAAATCTCAATATCCCCAATCCGAGGCTCCTTGAGGGACTTCAGTAGGATGCTTTTGGTTGAAAGGTCGAAGAGGATAACAGGGCGAGAGGTGCATCCATGGAGAAAAGCCAAACCCTGAGCTACTCGAATAGCAATACTGTAACGGCTTGTCCAATCCAAAGCATTTCTGGGGGTTCCATGAAGAACATCGAAGAGAGTTCCCTTTTGGGCATATGTGTAGAAGAGATGAGCACTATTAGCAGTCAAAACATATGCCAGAGGGGTCATGATATTTGAGTGGCTCAGCTTCCCTAGGACCTCTAGCTCTTGTCCAAACCTCTCATGGCTACCCAGATGAAACATCTTGTCGCTCCAGTTTAGCTTCTTCACGTAATAGGTCCTCCCACCAGGCATGTTGGCCTTGTAGCAGGTCGAAAACTTGGTCTTCAGCATGACGTTGGCTGGATTACCAACGGCTTTCATAGCTCTGTCGAAGTCGATGCAAAACCTATGGATGGTATTTGCAGTAATCAAATGGCCCTTGACCCTATAAAAATGACTGATCATTATGATCACCCCAATAGCAGGAACAGCAACTGCCACAACTGCCACAACAACGGTCACAGCAGCTGAACGTCTCTTCTTAGGCAAAGTAGGAGTAGGGGTTGTGATGTTATTCCCATCAGTATTGACATGGATAAATGGCTGCCTGAACTTTGGTAAGGTTCCTGAGAGATGATTATTAGAAAGCAACAAGCATGTTAGGCTTGCCAATGTAGTCAGGAAATTCGGGATTTCACCTATAAATCCATTGTTGGAGAGATCTAACACCTCCAACGCAGGCAATCCGTTAAGAGTGTCCGGGATAGATCCATTAAAGAAGTTGCTGCTGAGGTTGAGTGCAATCTGCAAGCTAATTGGCATCGTTGGAATCTTCCCGCTTAGACGGTTACTTCCCACTTGGAGTTCTATCAACAACTTAATTCAAGCCACCAATTGAATTGGGTATTGAGCCGTTAAGTTTGTTGTCTCTCAAGTCAAAGATCATAAGCCTATGCAAGCTAGAAATTGCAGGAGGAATATTGATCCAGTAAGTGAATTCCTGCTTATATTCAGTATCGACAAATTCTGCAACCGCAAAAGTTCATCAGGAATTTCTCCAGTAAGCCCATTGAATTGAAGCTTCAAGACTTGAAGCTGTGGAAGATTACCCAGCTCTTTCGGCAATGGACCAGACAACTTATTCTGAGCGAGATTCAAAAGCGCCAAATTCTTACAGCTTCCTAATTCCCGGGGAATCTCCCCACTCAAGCTATTATTATCAAGCTCGAGATACATCAAATTCAATAGCTGCCCATCTGGTACAGAACGGATGCTGTCATTGAGCAAATTGCTTCCTAATCGCAACCGAATCAAGCTCTGGGAGATGTTCATGGGGATCGGTCCTTCTAGTAGATTGTAAGACAGATCAAGAGACTCCAAATTCAGAGATGACAGAAGGTCTGATGGGATCAACCCACTTAGCCTATTGTAACTAAGGTCCAAATACTTCACATATCTCGAAATTCCAAGAGGAACACTACCAGTAAATCCTGGTATGCACCAATCCGCGACAGGGTCTCAATCCTTGAAAGACTCTCAGGGATTTTTCCACTCAGATCATTGGAGCAAAGAAGGAGGGTTTCCAACTTGGAAAGCTGTCCAATTCTATCCGTAACAACCCCAGAAAGTTGATTCACACTGAGATCAAGCACAGTTAAATTTCTGTAATCCATGAGTTCTTCAGGGATTGGACCTTGGAAATGAATGTGAGACAGTTGCAATTCCTCCAAAACGAGGGATTTTCCAAGGTGGGTAGGAACAGAGCCATTGAACTGGTTGAAGCTCAGATTTAGGCTTCTGAGTCCAACCAACCCATCAAATTGAAAACCAATATTTCCACCCAAGAAATTAGAAGAAAAGTCCAAGAACTGCAACCCTCCAAAACCTTGAAAAGCAGGTAATGAACCAGACAACCTGTTCTTACTGAAATTCAACAATTTCAACCCATTAATCTCTCCACAATCTCTGATGAACCCATCAGGGATAGAGGTGAAGCGATTGTTGGAGAGATCAAGAGACTGTAAAGAATCAAATTGACAAAAACCAACAAGTAAATCAGAGTCAGAGAGACCCAAACCAGAGAGGGATAAATGGGTTATGGAGGTATTGCCTTTGCTGCAAGTGACTCCTCTCCATGAGCATGGATTTGGGTTTGTTTGGTTGACAAAAGTGAAGAGCTTGGTCATGGCGTCTATCTGGTTTTGAGGGAGTTGACAGAACACCATGGAAATGAAGAACAAGAAGAGAAGTAGAAGAGAGTAGCCATGTGCATACCTGCTCATTTTAGAGGGTTGGAGCTTATCCAACGCTTATGCCAATTGTGGGAGAAGAGAATGGCAGAGAGAGGGAAGCAGAGGGAGAGAAGAGAGGAGGAGATGGGTATTTGTGGGCTTCGGATTCTCCCTGGCCCATGCCAAGGAAAGTGCTCTCCAGCTTCCATACATTAATGCCATGTTTGGTTGTTGAGAATATAGGTGAAAACACGGAAAAGAAATGAAAATTTTGGATTTTTAATACTTTAATTGTGTTTTGTCCAATTTTCTTTTCTTTTTCATGTTTTCACTTATTTTCTCAGCAACCAAACATAGGGTAAGTGTCATGTGATATAAATGGAGAAATCATTTCATTTTCTTCCCGTATTTTTGACTTCTCCCCCATTTCATATCACTCCCTTTTATCTCTTCATTTTATCACCTCGGTTAAATAATGGCCGGAGACGTCAAACCATAGGTCATGAAATGACTTTTCTAGCCTGGCGCTTAATGTGTGATGGCCCGAGAGCACTTTCTGGCATGGGCAAGGGGAATCGGAAGCCGTATTTTTGTTGGAAGGAAATGGTTGGATTCTGTGAGATTGTGGGAAATGGGATTTGGGGGTCGTTGACTGAACTAAAACCCAAGAACTGACTGTCTGTCAGAAAGACAGATTGCTTCACTTGACTTTGACCATCTTAATACAATTTAGTCTTTTTGGGTCCCACCAAGTGGGATCCATCCATGACCGAAATGGTTCAACCAAACACTCCTTTATAGGGATGGCAATCGGGCGGGTTTGGGCCGGTGCGCCCCATCCCGACCCTGACCCCGCCCCTGCCCCTAATGGAAAAATCCTACCGGGCGGGATGTTTCAGATTTTTTAAAATAGTTTTTAGACCCATCCCGCCCCGTTCCATTAAGCACTAGATGGGGTGGGACGGGGTTATATTTCATACTTTTTTTTTTATAGTCTAGAATTTTATAATCACTTTCTTATTTTTATTTTAGCACATAAGTGGTGTTTTTTTTTTTTTTTTTTGTAGCCTAGAATTTTATAATCACTTTCTTATTGTTTTTTTTTTTTTTTTTTTGTAGCCTAGAATTTTATAATCACTTCCTTATTTTTATTTTAGCACATAAGTGGTGTTTGGTATGAATCCAAATCAGAAACTGATTCTAAAAATGAATAACTCATGAATAGGATTCTCTCATTAGTGCTCCATTTTTTTATTTATCGACCCGAGAAAAATCATTCTGTTCCGTAAAGAGGATCAACTCTTTTTTTGTTCCTTAAAAACTGTTCCGATTTCGAAAGAAACACGTCATAATAAATGCATTCCCATAAACGGAATAAAAAATTGTTCCAAAGAACGATACCAAAAACCCCTGCACACTTTCTAATGGGAAAAAGAATTCCGCTCTTATTTACTATCTTTACCATTCTCACACATGTGTGATTGTGTTATTAACAGTGTTTATATTTGAGATAATTGAAAAAAATAAATTAATATGGGCCCGTCGGGGCGGGCCTTAAGATAATTGTAAAAAATATATTAATATGAGCCGGTCCGGGCCAGGCCTTAAGAGCCAAGCCCAAGCTCAGCCCACATTAATATGGGCCTAAGGAAATGAGCCTGGCCCTAGCCCTTGGGCTTAAGATATGGGTAATGGCCAGGCCAGCGGGCTGGCCAACACATTGACACTCTTATTTTCGAACCCAAGAAAAATGGGACAACGAATTGCTCTTTTGAGGGTTTCTAACATGACGTGTCCAACAAACTTAAATCTTCATTTAGCCTCACATTACAAGTAGAAAGCTAGACAATATTTACTTTTTTGGTTGAATTCATCAGCCCCGGTTAGCAAGGTTAATATCTTTTCTAGGTTTAGGAATGGGTTGAGATATCAACACTAACACTAACACCCTCACCCTCACCCTCACCCTCACGGGGAACTTCATCTTGGATCTCACGAGTGGTGTCATGCACATAGTATCAATGTGGCAAGCATTGCTTCCCTCAGACAAACTTTAGCGAAAAGAGAAATAAGATAATGTTTTGTTCACACGGATTAAATGATCGTAAGAATTAAATTCTCATATAATTGTGATCCCTATTAAGGACTAATATTGTCTTAGCCAAAAAGGACTAATATTGTCCGAATCCTTTCCATGTCGTACTCGAGGAGAAGACTGGGAAGACTTGTGCTTGTTAGAATTTCCATGCCGTCCAAGGAGGGGGGAAGACTAAGAAGACTTGTGCTTGTTAGAATTTCCATGCCGTCCAAGGAGGGGGGAAGACCAGGAAGACTTGTGCTTCCTTGGAATATACTTGCAAACACTCCACTCCGTGCTATGCAAGATCATACTCGAGAAAATGAATATAAAAGGGAGAAAGAAAACATACATATAAATCAAATTATGTTTACACAAAAAGTCAAACTACATTATTTTTTAGTTTATAAATTTTCTATCTACACTATATAGCTATTGAAAGTTAGAAGTTTGTAAGTGGCAATTGAGTTTGTAAGTGGCAATTGGGCTGGGCTGGCCAAAAACCCGATTGTTCGGCCGAAGTTTAGTGAGCCTTCCTTATTTTGTGCTGGGCTAAGTTTGGACAAGAATATATGCCCGAAGTTATATTGGGCTAAGCTTGGGCTGCCCTTATGTAGAGACCCGAATCTTATTTCATATCTTTAATAAAATTAATATAGGTATAATAGTCTTTTGTTATGTTTTATGTATATTTAATTCTATCTAAGCGGTGTGGGGTGATATAAGTGGTTTAGGTGTTATTAGGGTGAAGAATTGGAGCTGACGATCGATCGCAGGTGAGGCAACAATCGATCGCCCAAAACCTAAACCAATGTAAGCCCCTTTTTTCGTGCGACGATCGATCGCACTAACGTGACGATCGATCGTCGGAACCAGGAAACTTGGGGAAGCTTCTGTTTCTCTGACGATCGATCGCAGCAGACTCGACGATCAATTGCCAGGCGAGCGACGATCGATCGCAATTGCGCCCAAATTTTTTTAAAAGAGTTACGAAAATCAGGATTTAAAACCCCTAGGCTATAAATAGAGGTTCTATTTCGAGGGTTTTAGAGTTCTAACATTTCTAAACCTAATTTGGCAGAGAGATGAGAGAAAACCTAGGGTTTTAAGGAAGAAATTGCTTGGAGAGGAATGAGATTTCTTGGAGATTGCAAGGAAAGCTTGGAAATCATCATCAACCCTTCTTGGGAGCATTTTGGATCTAAGAGAAGGATCCCTAAGGTCGATATATTATCCAACTCCACCTTATTATGATGTTTTATGAATATTAGTATAATAGAAATGATATAAATAGAAATTAGATACGTTTTTCCCAATTATGTGTGGATAAAGTTGATTAGAAATGGAAATATGGCTTAATACAATGGATGGAATGTATGGAGGATGGAAAATACTATGGAGGATGAGATGAATGTATGGATGTGAATTGTGTTTTGGTGGTATGAATGGATTATGGTGTGCTGAAATGTTGAAAATGGGAAAGGGCATTGTATTCATAAATTACGTACCCAGGGTGTTTGTTGAAATGCTTGAGATGATAAATACTAATATGACACTATGGAATTGTTGTGAAATTAAGTCAAATATGTATTGTTGTTTGTCATGATAATAGGTAATGAACAATGAATAACTTATAAATGAATAATTGTGAAATTGATTATGAATTATGCTAAGAATCATGATAAGGTTTATATATGTGATTGTTTGTTAATTATGCCTAATTATTTTGCATGGTAATTATTTTGTGGCTAATCCGGTCTAGGATATAAGGCCTGACTGCCAGATTAGTCACAAAAGGCCCAAATGTGTGGACACTAAAGCTCGATGTGTTGTTAGCCATGTCCTCTAACAACCTCCGCTCATGTACCATCATACGAGCCAAGTGTCCAGAAGACTTCCTGCTCAGAGCATCTGCCACCACGTTCGCCTTATCCGGGTGATACTGGAAAGAACAATCATAGTCCTTCATGAACTCCACCCATTGATGCTGCCTCAGATTAAGTTCTTTCTGGGAAAACAAATATCGCAATCTCTTGTGATCCGTGAACACCTCAAACTGCTCCCCATAAAGGTAGTGACACCAAATCTTCAGAGCAAAGACAACGGCTATCAGCTTTAGATAGTGTGTAAAATAGTTCTTCTCATGATCTTTCAACTACTGGGAAGCATTAAAGATGACCTTCCCATGCTGCATTAGAACACATCTTAGCCCGATTTTTGAAGCATCACTGTATACTACGAAACCACCGCTCCCAGATGGAACTGCGAGAACAGGGGCCGTAGTAAGTCTCTCCTTCAACTTCATGAAGCTCGCCTCACACCGATCATTCCAAGTAAACTTAGCATTCTTACACGTGAGAAGCGTAAGCGGGGTCGCTAAGTTGGAGAATCCCTCAACAAACCTACTATAGTATCCTGTCAGACCGAGGAAACTACGGATCTCGGTAACACTCTTGGGCCTCTCCCAATTCTTCACTGCATCTATCTTTGCAAAATCAATTGAGATACCCTCGGAAGACACCACGTGACCAAGGAAAGCCACCTTCTCCAACTAAACACTTGCTCAACTTAGCATAAAGCTTATGCTCTCGAAGA
Source organism: Tetracentron sinense (assembly GCA_015143295.1). Taxonomy (NCBI): domain Eukaryota; kingdom Viridiplantae; phylum Streptophyta; class Magnoliopsida; order Trochodendrales; family Trochodendraceae; genus Tetracentron; species Tetracentron sinense. Next base: position 8,926,247 of record CM026555.1, on the reverse strand, counting down.
GTCTGTAACGTAAGGCGGAGGTCTCTCGCATGATCATCCTGTATCTCGAAATACACAAGGATATCATCAACAAACACGATCACACACCGATGAGGGATGGTCTGAACACCCGATTCATTAAATCCATGAATGTCGCCGGAGCATTCATCAGACCGAAAGGCATGACTAGGAACTCGTAGTGCCCATACCGAGTCCTAAAACCAGTCTTGGGAACGTCTTCAATCATGATCTTCAACTGATGGTATCCGGATCAAAGATCAATCTTTGAGAAGAACTTCTTGTTAGACATGATCCCCAGAAAAGTCATTTAGATTGTTAGATTCTTATTAATTTGATTAATAAAGACTTCTTCTTAATCTATTGTATATTCATTATGGGTAATTGACCATGATCATGAGATGATCTATACGATATGAGATATCGATAAAGGTCCTTAGGATATATTGTAGGAAAGTTATGTGATTGGATTATCATAGACAGATATAACTTTCCAGTTTCTTCTACCTTATATAGTCACAGCTATGGGTGAAGCTGGACACTTCACTTCTATGGCTGCCACTATGCTAAGATGATCTCAATAGTTGAGATGTAGTTGTACCTCGAACTATTGTAGTGGAGACTACACATCAGCATATGGGTGCTTAAATGTACACTGACTGATTGCATTCAATGAGAGACTTCTTGCATAAACATACTATCAGATAGTTGGTCTCTCATTCACATTGAACAGTTTCGATGATCCTTAGATCTGAATAGTTTATCTATGACTGAGCAGTCATCCGACTGTTTTGATTCCACCAACGTATTTTCTATCTTAGGGAATACAATACAATGACAGTTGGATAGTAAGAAAGCTGTTCAAGTCATGATGAATTTCAAACAAGAAATCCATGCTTATTAATTTTAGAGATTATCCAAGTTCCAGGTAAGACAGTTGATTAAGTTTAAATCCTGCGCAGGTGATTTTGAAATCAAAATAAGTTTTGAAATATACTTTTATTAAAATATATTATACATATCAAAGGATTTTCTCAAAATGTTTTTCATGAGAAATTGTTTTTCATGACTTAATCAAAAGTCTTGAAAACCCGGATGATGTGCAATAGGCTATGAGTTAGATAGTATTAAAAATCTCAAAGGCCCATTAGGGATAATGTATTTGGAAGGATCAATTAAATTTAACAGTTCATGTATTGGGATCCGTATTGGTTAAATGTTCATACACTGGGATTCAATTGCAACATGGATATCTCACGTCACTTGCAATTCCAATGTAATTCCTGTTTAGGGTCAATGGGATAACATTGGGTAAGCCAAGGTAAGAATGTCCCAGAGCAATCTGTGGAGATGCTCACATAAGAAATACAAGCTCAATAATTTATTAAATGTTAATCAATTATTTAAGTGATTAAAAGTTAATCATTAATTAAATAGATTAAAAGTTAATCTATGGTTTAAATTAGTTGTTAATTTAAATCTAGAGATTATTTTAATAATTATTTAATTAAGCTAATTAAAGGAGAAATGGGTTTGACCCATATCCATAAACCCATTTAATATGGACCTTTAATATGGGCCCAAGCCCATGGGTTTAAACCCTAGGGTGGGGCGCCCACTTTGGAAGTCCTAATTGGATTTGGACATGCTTACTTGAATAATTATTGAATAATAATTTTATTTATTATGGAATTAAAATCCAATGGTTGGAAAGCATGTCGTGACCCAAAACCCACCCTAAGAGTTAGAGTGAATCTTAGACGACTTATCATGACTTGTTTGACAAACCATCCTGCAAAACATACGGAGCATATACAATAGATGACACAATAGCGGAAGCATACACCAATCATGACACAGCGGAAGTCTAACAAAACCTCTACGTATATACATGTAATCCAAGTTTTGTACAAAATGAAATCAACAAAAGAATGTGCGGACATGCCCGCCAAAATACATGGGTATAAATCTCTCAAGCTCACCCCACTCACTTAGAATCTACCATCTAATAGTAGTCCTCCACATGAGGCTCCACAGCAGGGACCTTCTCAACTTACCCCCTTCCTCCCATGGACCGGGAGCACATATGTCAAAAGGAGCTGGCGCTCCACTAACACCTGCCGACAACAGAAGTACGGCTGAGCATAGAATACTCAGCGGGTACCAAATACTAACCAACAGTCATAGCATAATAACAACAAAATTAAGCAGGAAGCAGTTCGTATAATCGACAGGAAAAGTAACAGTTAATAGATCAATCTGCTTGCATCATATCAAAGTCGGAAAAACTTTTGAAAACGTCATGTGCTTGACTTGACTTGAAATACTATTTTCATGTTTGAAAACTTTTCTTGTCATGTACTGTCTTGTTGGTCTTGTCGAGTCGTGCTTGTCTTGTCATGCATGTCATGTCATGTCATGCATGTCATGCCATGAAATTTAAATGCAAAATGCTTACTTGCTTGATTGGAAAATAAACATGCTACTTATGAGGGAGTGTGGCTTAGAACCCCCTCTTCCTAAATGAGATATAACTTCTGAGGGAGGGGAAACCCCTCTTTAACAAAAATGCATCGAAAGTAACATGCGTGCTTGGGGTCTTGCTTGGGGTGTTCTTGTTCTTGTCAAAAAGCAAAGCAAAACATATCCTAAGATATGCCTTACCTCTATTTACCAACCCTTACGTTTGGCCTTGTCATGGTGTTCGTGAATCGAGAATAAAACCCTTGTCTTGTAAAACACTGATAAACCATGTCATGCATGTCGTGCGCGTGAATTCGTGTACATGCCATAGCTTGAAATCAAACATGGCATATTGAATTTCATAGTATACAATTCATCAAGATAAACATCCATTTACCACATGCCGTTATAGAAAGCGAGTAACATACTAACATAAAATCCTAAAATTTCCATACTTTAAATCATGCATTTCTTGATTAGCAATTCATCCAATCCATCCATCATACATGTATGTTCATTATTTGGTGAAATGCCCTTCCCATTTATTTCATCACATCACACTCACATGGCATCCATCGCCCAACATTCCTCCATTCATTCATCTCATAGCATTAACATACTTAGATTTTTGGGGAAAAACCATAAAATGAAGAAAAGTAAGAAGAATATGAAGTAGGAGGGTAGCAAAAGGTACCGACCTTAAATATAGGAAGAAAACCCTTGTTCTTTCCGAGGAAGATGCCGCCCTAACTTGTAGAACGAGCTCCTCGCGTGCATGAGCGGCATGCTTGAAGAAATCCAAGCTTGTGATGATCTAGGGTTCTTAAACCCTTGATTTCCCTCAAGTTGCAAACCCTAGGTTGAAAATCCTTTTCTCCTCTCTTACTCCCTCTCAAAATACAGCTAAGTGTGATGAATGAGGACCCAAGGTTCGTGCAAGCCCTTATAGGCCAGGGTGTAGCACCCAAAAGATGAAAAAGCCCTTAATGAAATTATGCAAAAACGCGAAAGATTGAGCGATCGGGTGGTCAGGACCGAGCGATCGATGATTCTAACCAAGCTCTCGGTTGAAAACACCCTCTTTGGAAAAATTCCCCATAAAAATTAGTGCACCAGTCGATAGATACCGATCGATCGGTTGTGGACCGGTCGATCGCTACTCTGGACCGAGCGATCGGTGCTTTGTAAATTTTGACACTGAGTCCATTTTCCACTCAATCCATTACTTGGACTTATCCCACTTCCATCCTAACCTCTCTAGACATGACTAGGGCCCTTCTAAGGCTATAGTACCTTATTAATTATTTTATAATACAAATGCAAAATTCTCAAAGGTTCCAATTTCACATTTCATGAAAATTAGAGATTACAACGCATCGTGCCTTGACACGCATTTCAAAACATATGCAAAAGTTTCGGGGCTCTACAAAGCAAGTAGGATGAAGTATTTGTAATTGGATTACAACTAGGAGTCCAAGAACTCCCCAAAACTCATGCCCCCTCAAAGCTCACGCCCTCCCCTTTCTGGTTTAGGTTTCCTAGTTTGACTAAGATACCTCTCTTATGTTGGTTGATTGACTAATCCCTTTATTTGAGGAATCCTCAATTGATAAGGACTCCTTAATTAGTAGGTTTACTATAACTAAAGCAGTTATAGATAAACTAGGATATTGTTTAATTAATAATAAGAGTTATTATTGATAAACAATTCCTAAGGGATAAGATCAAGTTGGAGTAGGATTAGGATTAGGATTAGGATTAGGATTAGGATTAGATCCTAGTCTATAAATACACCAACACCTAGACCATAATAGAATAATAATTCTCCATAATTTTTTTTCTCTCTCTCTCCTCTCTCTCAAAACCGTGAGCCCCTAGGGTCTCCCCTATGGAATTTCGTGAGCAAAGGGTGGTCCAAGTTGGGTTTTACTACTTTACGGTTTTGAACCTTAAGGTTGTGGGTGATAGAAGGTCTACACCATTACTCCATCTCTTTCCTCTTGCTTCAACAATTTCAAAGAAAGATTCTAAAGCTTCGTGGGGATAGCGAAGAACAATGATCGAGCTTCGAGTATTTCTTTGAGAAATCTCTACAAAGAGTTCTGACGGTTCGAGTGGATTAAGCTTCACCGATGAACATCATTCACCGAGGTGATATGACTAAAACTTTTAAATAGAATTTGATGTTTTCTATGGTGTTAAGATCTAGGAGATCCAGTTTCCACATAAATTTTATCCAGATCCCCCTTCGCTTCGCTCCCTTCAATTGGTCAAACAAGTCTTCTATCTGAAGAAGTGGATAATGATTCTTGATCGTAACCTTGTTCAGCTGCCTATAGTCGATGCACATCCTCATCGCCCATCCTTCTTGTTCACGAAGAGCACATGAGCTCCCTATGGTGAAACGCTCGATTGGATGAAGCCAAGACCCTGGAGCTCGTTTAACTGTTCCTTCAACTCCTTCGGCTCAATAGGGGTCATCCTTTATGGAGCTTAGATTTCGGACCAATGCCTAGAGCAAGCTCGATCGCAAACTCTAGCATCCGATTAGAAGGTAAACCAGGCAAGACCTCAAAAAACACATCCATAAACTCACTCATAATTTGGATGGCTGAGGAGTCTCGTGCCTCCAATCTCGAGAGACTAAGAGCTGCTAAACGGGCTATGTTCTTCCTCCGAATCCCTCAGAAATGAAACGGCTTCACCCCAACAAGCTGGAAGTTCACCATCTTCTCGAAGCATGCCACATGATCGTGGTGAGTTAAGAGTCAATCCATCCCCAAGATGACGTCAAAATCTTGGAAATTCAAGATAATCAGATCGGCTAACAACTCGTGCTGCCCAACGTGCACTACGCAACCCCGATACATGTTGTCTGCATCAACCTACTTACCGAGCGGAGTCGAAATCGATAACTCCCGAACTAACTTGCTCGGTGCAGAGAGAAAACCCTTTCACGAAGCAATGTGATATGAAGGAATGTGTCGATCTTGTATCGATCAACACCCAAGCTAGGCACTCCTCTATCAATAAAGCGTTTGAGTATTAAAGTAACTACCGTCAAACAAATACATAAATTCACACATAACATATAGGTAGCATGTTTGTACAAGATATATAAATACAACCACATACTATTGATAATTTATAACTTTGACAACTTAAGCTTGAGCGTACCTTGCACAACATCATCTAATGCATGTGTGTCCTGCTCTGTCATGGTGAAGACCCTACCTTGATTTACCTGATGAGGTGGTTGAGTGGACTGTGGGGGCCTAGAGACCTAAGAAGATCCCTGCTGAGAAACCTGCTTGACTGGAGGTCTACTCCCCTAAAACTGAGGTTGGAATGAAGGTTGTCTGCCCGGACAATCATTGACCATTGTGAGTACCAGAATTTTAACCCCCATTCCTGATCAGGATAGATCCCGATAAAGAATAACAATAAATTACAATTGGGTTGAGAGTGGCCACCTATCTAATTCTAAGGGAAATAGGTCCCTGAAATGGTTGAATAAGACATGGTCTAGAAGTTAGAGGTCAGGGTAAAGGATTCAGTTGAGTTAGGGGAAGGTGTTAGGCACCCCTAAATTCTCATCCAAAGATGGTTACCTACTCCCTAAGTCTGAATTAAATAAAGGAAACCATAAGAGAAGCTTTGTCGCGCACCAAAATACCCCCTAGAAGTTAAGGGATACTTTAGGAGTGATTATTCGCACCTGCCAAACCATCCTGAAGTAAACAAGGCTAACATAATACAATCCTAACAATGATCAGAGCGCGGAAACTAAACATGTATAAGGAAGCGTAAATTAACTTTTTCTTTTCTTTTACAATTCCAAATTTGTATTCCAAGTGAACATATATACAAAACATATCCTAGTTTAAGGCGGACAGGCCCACCTATCAAAATATCAAAATGCACAAAAGAACTCTCTCGTACTCTTCCTTCAACAGTAGTCGAGGTACGGCCACACGTCGAGGTCTCTATCCGCTTGAGACTGTAATGGGATAAACAGCTATCTCTCCTCTACGTACTCTTCCTTGACCTAAGGCTCCGGGTCGAGGGCTTCCTCGGTACCTGCCGACATAAAGGTACGGCTGAACATGGAATACTCAGCAAGTACAAACCACTAGCTAACCATAGCAATAATAAAAGCATAACAACAGTGAATACAAAACAAAGCAATATCAATTTAAAGCAACAGTAACATCAAGAGATAAACTGCATTGAACATGAAACAATATCGTTATCTTGACATGCGTGCATGAATGAGAAACTCCGATAAAACTCATGCTTGGAAACTCGTTTCATGTCTCGGTCTTGCTTGTGAAAATCATGCATGCGTATCTTATCATCATCTTGTATACTTGTGAGTCTTTCCTTGTGAACTTGTTCTTGTGAGCCAGAGGCTAGTACCCTTCACTTGGGCTACCAACCTCCTTGACATGTTTCACTTACTTGTGAGCCAGAGGATAGCACCCGAACCTCCCTGGGCTACCAACCTCCTTGATATATTGTTTTCTTGTGAGCCAGAGGCTATACCCGCACATCCCTGGGCTACCAACCTCCTTGACATGCAATGTTTTCTTGTTTGATTTATTATATGCATATACTCTTGAAACTTGGTCCATGCATGCATGCATGCTCGTGTGTGTGCGTGCTAAGAGTGACAATTATGGGGACACGTGTAACAAGAGGGATATTGCATCACATTTCAGTTCATAGTATAACATGTAAGAATTTAGGTGATCAACATAGCATTTAGTCAAGTCTTCATTTATAGGTACAATTGCATAAAGACCTACATTCATTTCCTTCATTAAATTCATTTATTCTTGGTTTAAGCATATTGTCAAACATCCGACATGCAACATTTTCTTGTAGTTCCTTTTACCCTTTTTAGCGCATATTTTCCAACACAGCATCGAAGTATGTACATTATTTGTAGAGTACCCTTCCACCATTTTCATCACACAGATCACACATCATACATCTCGGCATCCAATCGCCTCAACCCATTTCATCAATTCATGCATCCCACATTCATTCACATTTGTCTTGTTTAGGTTTAGGATATATAGAATGTTATACAAGATCAACATCATGCTTTTTCAAGAGGAAAATACCTAGATTATTGCTAGAGAAGTTAGTAGAGTGTACTAACCTTGAATCAAGGCTTGATCTTGGGTGGAAACCCTTGATTGAAGCTCCAACTTTGAAGAAAAGAAAACCCTTGCTTGAAGGATGCTTGTTAGGGAAGAAACCCTTTGAGGAAGACCTTGGAGAACTCTACCCTAGCTTGAGAAAGACTCCCCCACGAGCTTAAGGCTTTGCTTTGAAGATTCTAAGTTGTTGGAATGGTTCTAGGGTCTTCAAGCTCTTGATTCTCTCAAGTTGAACCCTAGGAGGAAAACTCCTCTTTCTCTTCTCTCCCTTTCTCTCAAATGTTCTAAGGATGCTGTATGGGGATCCAAATGCTCGAGCAAGCCCTTATAGGAAAGGGTTTAATGCCCAAAAGACAAAAAACCCTTAATGAAATTTCTGCAAAACGCGATAGACCGAGCGATCGGTGGTTATGACCGATCGATCGGTCACCTACCGAGCGACCGGTGTTCTTGGCCGAGCGATCGGTCAAAAACATGCTCTTTGAAATTTTTCCCCATACAAAAAAGTTAACCAGTCGATAGCTACCGATCGATTGGTTTTGGACCAATCGATCGCTAAAAATGACCGAGCGATCGGTTGTGAACCGACCGATCCCTAGCGATTGGTGCTCTGCAGGTCCCAACCATTTTGGCCATATCTTTTGACTCGTTCATCAGATTTTGACGATTCAACTTGCGTTGGATTCGTCTTTCGAAAAGGAACATTTCTGACCTTTCAAAATTTTCAATTTCTCCTTTATTTATTAATTAGACTACGTGGAAGGCCAATTGGCTATGAAAGTGTTATTTATTAAGTATGGGAAAGTCCAGGGTGCTACATTCTCCCCCTTTTACAAAAATTTCATCCTCGAAATTTGGAAGATGCATATATGTACAAAACCACAATAAAATACAAGGGAAGGTCAAGGTCCTAAACAAATAACTGAGGATACTTTTCTCGCACTTCGACCTCTCGTTCCCATGTAGCTTCCTGCACTGAATAGTGCTACCATCTCACAAGTACTAAGGGAATGGTCTTGTTGTGCAAGACTTGATCTCGCCTGTCCAAGATCTGCACTGGTTGCTCAACTAATGTGAGGTCCTCTCGAATCTCTACCAGATCAAGTTCGATGACATGAGAAGGATCCGGGATATACTTCCGGAGCATAGAGACATGGAACACATTGTGGACCGGCGCCATGTGAGCGGGCAAAGCAACACGGTAAGCCACCTCACCAACTCTAGTAATGATCTCGAACGGACCCATATATCTCGGATTGAGTTTGCCTCTCTTCCCGAATCTCATAACACCCTTGGTTGGTGAAACCTGAACAAATACGAAATCACCAACTCGAAACTCAAGGTCTCTCCTTCGGTTGTCGGCGTAGCTCTTCTGTCTATCCTGTGTGGTTTTCAACCTCTTTCGAATAAGCTTGACCCTATCCACGGTTTGTTCAATTAATTCAGGGCCCAACACCTTTCTTTCCCCAACTTCATCCCAATACAACAGGGATCTACAACTCCTTCCGTACAAAGCCTCAAAAGGCGTCATCTGTATGCTTGCCTGATAACTGTTATTATAGGCGAATTCCACCAAAGGTAGGTGATCTTCTCAACTCCCTTTAAAATCTAGCATACAAGCTCAGAGCATGTCTTCTATCACCTGATTCCCTCTCTCAGTTTGCCCGTCGATCTGTGGGTGGAAAGTCGTGCTAAAGTCCAGTCGGGAACCCATGGCCTCCTGAAAGCTCTTCCAGAACCTGGAAGTAAATCTAGGGTCTCTATCCGACACAATGCTCATAGGCACCCCGTGCAACCGGACTATTTCCTTGATGTACAATGCAGCCAACTGATTGGAATTGAAGGTAATCCTGTATGGCAAGAAATGGGCGGACTTTGTGAGTTTCTCAACTATAACCCATATAGCATCGGTGTTTCTGACCGTCTTCGGCAACCCCACGATGAAGTCCATGGATATGTGCTCCTATTTCCACTCAGGAATAGGGAGGGACTATAAAAGTCCAACCGGTCTCCTGTGCTCGGCCTTGACTTGCTGGCACACCAAGCATCGGGACACATACTCCGCTATTTCTCGCTTCATGTTCCGTCACCAAAAGTGCTTCTTCAAGTCCCTATACATTTTGGTACCCCTGGGGTGAACGGTGTACTTGGACCGGTGAGCTTCGTATAAGATTTCTCGTTTAAGCTTCTCATCGTCTGGGACACATACTCTTCCCTTGAAAGTGATAATCCCATCATCCCTCACCGTAAAATCCTTGCTGCCACTCTTAACTGACTTGTCTTGGTAAGAAAGTAGTTTGGCATCCACTTCCTGCAACTCTTGGATCATGCCCAGGATATATGGCCTAACTGTGATGTTACCCATTACCGGCCCAAAGGTAGGGAGACTAAAATTGATGTCGAGGTTGGATGCATCCTCTAACAACCTCCACTCCTTTAGCATCATGTGAGCTAAAAATCCAGTAGGCTTCCAGCTAAGAGCATCGGCTAAGAGCGAGGCTAGTTTTGAACTAGAATTTGGGCAGGGGTTTGACTAGGCGATGCTATATTTGAACTGGGATTTGGGTAGGAGTTTGACTAGGCGAGGCTATATTTGAACTGGAATTTTGGCAGAGGTTCAACTAGCAAGCAGTCTAAGTATTAAAAGCGATAAAGCGATTTAAAAAACTGATAAAAGACTAAAAAGATAGAGTTCGACGAGATTTTACCATCCGGGAAACCCAAAAGGGTCTCTGAAAAGAAGTCCCGAGAATTGACCATTCGCAATCGATGTTCTTGGGATTCCAGAGCGCTACGAGGAGCTTTGAAGAATAAAATAGAGAGAGAGGAGTGAGAATGAGCGAATTTTGAAGAAAGGGAGGGGGGTATTTATAGAGTTTTAGAATAGTGCCCGTGTCGTTTTAAAGGGCGCGATTTAATATATTTTAATGAATAGTAAAGCGGTGTAAACAGTGAGGCGGCAACGCTGATAACACTAAATTCGTGTCTTTCTAAATGATGAGATTTAATATATTATATTATGAACAAATAAAAATAATAAAAATGAAGCTTGCAATGCAGCTGGGGCCCACATAGGTCCACGCCTTTTAAAAGGGCGAGGTTGCCTTTAGGGCCCTATTTGGCCCTTCAAAAAATTGATTTTTTGGGTTTTTTTGTTTATTCTCATATTTGCTAAAAAACTGTTTTTGTCGCTTTAAGCTCGTTTTGAGCTCGGAAATAGCCGAAATTGAACTGAAAAATCCAAAAAAAATAATTTAAACAAAAAGTGAGTTTTGAAGTATTTTTTAGGGGTATTTTGGTCATTTTTCTATTTTAAACCCGTTTTAATCCCAAAAATAGCCAAAATTGAACTAATAAAATCCAGAAAAATATTTTAGATAACATATGAGTTTTTCAGAACTTTTTAGGGGTATTTTGGTCATTTTATACTCCAGGGGCATTTTGGTCAATTTTTCGCTTTTGGGGCATTTTCTAGAAAGTAAAGCATATTGAAATAGACTTTAAAGAGAGGTTTAAAAAGAGTTTTTGGAGAGTTTTTGAAAATTTTTGAAGGTGTTAAAGGTGATAAAGGGGTGAAAAATTGGGGTGCTTACAACCATGTGTCCCTAGAGGCCACAGTGAAAGCATCTTCCCGAGAGCTTCCTGCAATCGCCAACATGTTTCCGTCCGTAGTGACTTCAAAGTCCGAGCCCTAAAGTGGAAGAAGTTGGCCATGCAGGCCTAATGACTTGTGTGGTAGTAGAGCGAGGTGCAAGCGGTGCAATAGGAGGCCTCGAAACCAGTGTAGGCTACGAAGTTTGGTAAGGAACAGTCCTAGCCCTCTTCTCAGGTGGTGCTGAACCACTGAACTGTCCTCTCACAGTGCCTCTCCCTAGGCCACTGTCTCTCCTCCGAAAGAACTCCCCTAAATTTTTCTCTGCAAGCTTGGCCTTGCTCACAACCTCTCCCCAAGTGCCAACCTGGAACTTGGACACCCCATCCCTGATGAAGGTCTTCAGCCCTCGCTTGAACTTCCTAACCTGCATGTGCTCTGATACGATCAGGTGAGGTGGGAACCTCGACAAGTCTACAAAATTGGCCTTATAATCTGCCACACTCATCTCTCCCTGCTTGAGCGTCATGAACTCGATCTCCTTCAAGGCAGCGGGAAAGTACTGTTTATAGAAGACTTTGAGGAATTCTCCCCATGTCCATGCCTCCCCTACCTTAGTGGCATCTCTCTGCCTCAAGGCAGCTCTCCACCAATGCTTAGCTGAACCCTCCATCACAAAAGAGGCCCATTTGACTCTCTGCTCATCTATGCATCAGAGGACCCTGAAGGTCTTCTTCAACTACATAATCCATGTCTTGGCCGCCATGGGGTATGTCGTCCCATAAAAGGTAGAAGGTCGTAGTCTCCGGAAGGCCTCTAACCCCGCAGTGTGGTGTACTGGAGGAGGTGCAAGAGTAATATGAGCATCAACCCGGTCTATTAGTCTAGCAATAGTCACTGCTATAGCTCCAAGAACCTGAGTCATGTCGAGCTACCGATTCCCCGATGGAATCTCTCCTTCAGACCTTCGGGGTCTGATAACCTCTATCTCGATTGCCACGCCTCATGATATAATCCTGAGAAAAATAGCACAACTTGAGTTAAATCTTGAATCAAGCTCGTCGAATACCGTAGTTCAATGAGCATGTAGTGCTTATATATAGCACATCGTATACAACGAGGTATACACATAATAGTATAATCATATTACTAGTTTCCTAGCGAAGTTAAGTTCTTGAACTTCGGTTAAGTCATTAGCCTATACTTGGTATACGACTCCCCATACGTACTTAATGCCTTTGTTTGATACCGTTATATCATGGTATCAAACTTGTAATCTAAAGTCCATCCGAGTTCTAAGTTCAACTCAAAGAAACAAATAACCTAAACCTGACTTTTACTTAGCCTTGGGAAACTAATCCCAGAGCTCTGATACCAACTCTGATATCAGACATATTTTAAAATTGATCATGGGTTCAATCTGGAACTACACCTCAATCCCAATGATCTAATGCCCGAGCTCTGATACCAACTCTGTCACGACCCAAAATACCCCTAGAAAATAGGAGACTTTTGAAAAGTGACCTAAATCATATCATACCATCCTGCATAAAACACAAAAGGTATCCAAATTGCGAAACTGAAATTTCTAAAACATAACCTATACATATACCCCAGTCTGAACCAACAGAAAGTATGCGACATAAAAGTATAAAGCGGACATTCCCCGCTTCCCAAAATACATGTATCTCTCCCTCACCACGCTCACCAGTAATTAGAATAGGGCCACCTACACTACAAAAATAATGGCCTGTAGCGGCGGATTTTTGGAGGCGATTCCAATAATCCGCCACCATATAGCACATACTACGGCGGGTATTGAATACCGTCGTCAAAAACTATTTTCGGGACAATAGTATGTTAGCCTTAAGGTTACAACCATATGACCCTCAATTAGTTTTAATGATGACATAAATAATGAAATGAATCTTGTAATACTAATGTCTTTCATAAGCAACTTATTCTACAGAATTCAAGAATTAGAAAAGGGATTTCAAGCATATTCAAGAGCCTTCAATGAAAAGACCAAGTCAAGATATGATGAAAATTCTAAATCAAAGCTTCAAGAAGATGTTTAACTATCAACAAAAAGGATTTTGGAAGATTGTCTTGAAGGCATTGTTGCTGAAGACCATTAAAGCCAAAGGATCATCATCATCAAGGTCTTAGTTTAGGTAGTAAGTATGGTCTATCTAGGATTTCTTGTAAAAATCCTCAAGTGGTTGATTTGGTGAAAAAGCTCAAAATACCTAAGATTGACTATAGGTCCCTTGAATAAATATTAAAATATGATTAAGGACCTTCATACTCATAAAGGTTAAGTACAAAACCTTGGAATCAAATCCTATCTTAAAGGTTTTGAAAATGGATTCTGCAAATAAAATTAGCCTATCCAGTTGATCAGATAGGCCATCCAGCCGATTAGGCAAACCATCCAGTCGATCAGGCAAGCCCTGTGATCGACTGGATAGAACAAATTTTTTCAAAATTTGTCTGCATGTACTGATCGGGTTAGTTCTCTTTGTTAATCCATCTTAGATCATTTAAAAGATCATTATGAGTTGTTAATCATGTTTTACTAACATAATTAAATACTTTGGAATTTGTGCAAATCATTGAAGTCAAAGAAAAAGCATTAAAAACCAAAAAAACCAAAACTGGAAAAAATTTTGGTCTATCCAGCCAATCAGGAGGACCATCCAGCCGATTAGATGGTCCATCCAGCCAATCACTCCTTCCTCTAATTGACTGGATAGAACAAAACTTCATGAAACGTGTTTTTATGATCTAGCCGATCAGGAAACTGATCCAGGTGATCAGGCAACCATCCAGCTAATTAGGAGGCTCCTCTAATTGACTGGATAGTTCAGAAAAATTCTGAAAAACCGTTTTTAATGCTAACGGCTATATTTATAACGGGTATTTTGCATTTAATGCTCATCAAACGGTCATAAATTTCAGATCACTATAAATATAAGTGATCTTTGAATGATTCAATAACAAATACACTCAATCTTACACTGTTACATTGAAAATCATTCTCTTGAGCTAAAAATCCCAAATCTGCAAAACGATACTCTGTTTTTCTCTTTGAGCTAAACTCCAATCTTCCACTTGTGAGATTGATTAGAGCTTGCTATTCCATTCAAATCCAACTCTTAAGGATTTTTATTTCGGGTGTAAAACCCAAAATCTTCTATTATATCCATCAAAGACCTGCGTGTTCTTCAAGTGAAGCTGCTGCTTCGGTAAATAGAGAGGGCTGTGCTCTGTTGGTTGACGGTTTGGCCCTGACCAAAAGAGGGGTTGTTGAAGGTTCCATCTCGACCGAAAGAGAGATTGTAAAAAGGTTTAGGCTTCACCAGATTAAGAGCCTGTGCAGTCGTGGATTGTAAGTGGAATCCTCCAAGCTGGTGTTGCTTGAGGCGGGGAGTAGGCTAGGTTTTGCCCAACCCGAAAAAAAACTCCTGTGTTTCGCATTCTCCCGTAAACGTGCTTCTCCTTCTTCTTGGCATTTTATGTTTTATCTACTTTGGCTTAGCTGCATGTCCCCTTAAGTTTTTTCTTTTTCGCATTAAAAGGCGAACGACATTAAAACTACCGCAATCAGACGCCTATTCAGCCCCCCTTCTAGGGTCCATTATCTGGGCAACATAGTACGGCGGTTATTAATTATGGCCGTTATATAGAAATACGATGGCGGGTTCATACATACCCATCGTGAAAATCTTTCCCTCTCCCAACGACCGCTTTTTGTTTCCCTCCACCTGTAGATTCGTGGCGAACCATATACGCCGGCGTGTTATTCAATCTACCTACCGTTCGTCCATTGTTTAGTTTATTGGCAGCAGATTAATATAACCTTTGGTAGATTTTTTTTATATTGACAACGGGTGCGTAATGATAAAACTGCCATAGACAATTCCTACATCATAGAACCCACGACAAGTTATATTTCTATTCTACCCTATCCCTGCTCATCGAACTACTCTTCTGCTCTCCTATGTACTCCTTTCGGCTATCTTGCCTCTCTAGCCACTCCACACCACCGACCACCTGTTCTCTGGCCACTCCACTAGCTTCGACGACCCCAACCAGTGCCGGCTTTCTTACATCACCTGCTCTCCCTCGAGCTGCCACCTCAGCGACATCCAAACTCCGTCCACCTTCATCTCCCCTCTCCACGCTCAGGTTAAATACCACGGCACAGTAGCACTCCGGCAGCTCACTGATCCATCCCGTTAGCCCTCCAGTAGCTCCACGTCATTCCACCCC